>OMMV01209334.1:0-11925 GCA_900302635.1 Chatrabus melanurus | reverse complement strand
CCCCCCCCCCCCCTCCCATGTAGATATGAAGGGTTCATTCTAAGCTCATGAAAACGCATGCATTCATTGTTGCAGATAATTTATACACTAATGAACAGATGGTTATGAATGCTATATTCCATTTCTGCAAAATAACCACTAAATCCTACACACTGTAGTTTATGTCATGTATGTGTTATGTTTTACAGCAACATAATGTTAATCAAATCATTCTTCATTGATTTTTTTTTTTTTAGTATTTTTTGTTATAAATAATGAATTGCTGTCTTTGTTTTTTGATTTTGTAAATTTGCAAGGTAATTAAAGTGTTTTTTTTTCTTCTTTTATCTGAAAAGGTTAGTTCCTGTCTTTGGGAAAACTCAGATCAGCTGTCACATTTGTCTTGTCATAAATTAACATTAGGGAATTTCACATTTAATCTTTTACTGACATACTAATAAATACGAAACATCAACATTCACATTTGTACAGAAACACTGGTGTTAGCTGTAATAGATTAACATGCCCAGATAATTTGGACATGTGACATCACCAATTAGGCGTAAACATGTCTAAAGATGGGTATGCATGTAGCTGCCCCAGCTTTAGCAAGACTGTGCTTATAATTATGTAGCTCAAATCATGGTGGAGGTTTCAACAATATCCGTGAAAACAAGACATACTAAATTCATGCCATCACAAAATCTCAGTTAAATAAAGACGGGAAGATCTTGTACAAAGTTAAGTTGCCTTCACTGGTAAAGTGAGTGCAGCATGAATCAATGAGAGGGCATCGCAGAGGCATGGCAACACAATGATGCAGCATTCACATATTGGCAGTTTGCAGCAGAGGGTAAATTGAATGCTCCATTGTTTTCAATGAGAAGACGGTAGAAAATTCAGCCACTGCTGGCTGCCAGAGTGACACCCATGCACATTCATGCATCAAAGTACAACATAACTAAATTAAAAACCGACTAAAAATGAAAAAAAGTAAACATGAATTGCAAAATACAAAACCTCACCTGACTGCTTCACTGCTTCACCACAGGGAGCTTTGGTGGCTGCTCCTGCATATAATCTGCTCCATGCTAATTAAGCGCACAGAGCCTAATTACCGCACATGGGGTCTTTGTGGGGCCTCTGCAGGTGGAGGGGACCTGGTGCTATTTCTGGGTCAAAACACGCCATCTGGATTGCCCGGATTCGCCCCACTCACAGCATCACAAAATCTTAACGGACAGAGCCCTACTTTTGCTGTGTTTCACTTCATTTTCAGAAGACGGGAGGGTTCCTCAGCTGAGTTGATGTAAATAAACTGTTTCATTGTGTGCATGAACCCTTGCTTCATTTCCTGTGTCAAAACGAGTCCTGCAATCAAATTCCAGAAAACGTGTCATTGTAAAATGCAAGACAATAGTTCATCAAGTTAGGGTGTCCAAATATCTTTGTAAGCGTGGAATCTCCAAATAAAGGAATGAAATTCAAATGTACTGCTTGCTATTTCTGTCCCAGGTTTCATTGCATGCATGAAGCATTGCTTCATGAAGCAAAGCTTCATGTGTCAAAGCAAGACCCATATGCAATGATTTCTAAGGACCCTATGCTCAATAAAAACAAGTTATTTAGCACTCATTGCACTTTAATGGTCGAATACAGTAGATATGTTTCCTTGCCAAAAAAGTTGAAAGTTAAAAAAAAGATATCTTCAAAAAGCAGAGAGCAATTTCAATTAGACTTAGTGGACAAACCTGATGGACCATCCTCTTATAACACAGGTCATGACTCGGTCAAAGGTCAAGGTCAAATCAGAGGTCATCATCTAAAATGACATTAATGGCCATATCTTGAAAATGCAATGAGCAAACAAACTCGAAGGACCCTCCTCTTATAATACAGGTCATGTCAGTGGCATAGGTTAAAGGTCACGGTCAAATCATAGGTCATTGTCGACTGTCTGTGACGATATCTTCAAAACACAAAGAGTAATTTCAAGCAAACTTGTTGGACAAACTCAGTGGACCATCCTCTGACAACACAGGTCAAGTCACTGCCATAGCTCCAAGGTCGAGGTCAAATCAGAGGTCATCAACAAAAATACATTATTAACCACAGCTCAGGAACTAGATCAATTATTGAAACAAGTTTCTGCATAGACATCCGCTGTCCTGGAGCGAACAAATGTATCAGACCTCTGATGTCAATGAGGTCATGTGATAACACCAAGCAAAATGGAAAAATTAGCTGGCGGCAGAAAGGCACTGCAGTCGTCTGGATGCCTTGTTACGTGAATAAATACTCAGACATTGTGCCCTGCACCTTACTTGCACTTAGATGGCATGCCATGTAAGGAGCAAAGTGGATCTGGACCTGCCCCAAAAGCACTTGCACTGCGTGCTTTGGACTGTACACTATAGCCCATCAAGATCAGGTCCAAAATTAAATTTTATTATTTTTAATGAGACCGAGAAAAAGATGCATTATTTTTGTTTGCTGCAAACCATCCATTTCTAGATGTATAATTACATAAAATATTAATACATAAGGTGAAACTACTATTTAAAAAAAACCTCTAAACTGGGCCAGATGTGCACACACCTTGAAGGAGTTACTGAAACATCAGTGTAATAAAATCACTCAGTGGAGCTCTTGGTAGTCACTGTGTAGACTGTGTTTCATTGTGAGCCCAAGGCTAGACACACTCAGAGTTATCTCTTTGTTTTCCACTGTATATTGATTTTGTTTTCATTTCCCCTCGACACACCACACACAGTCATATTTATGCTGGGCTGTAATTATTCACACTTTTGTGTCATTGAAGACTGAAGTTCATTTGTGTAATTTAATTTGATTTATTTTCTGACATTATTGGCACCCTTGTATTTATATCCATCTTCTTTTACTTGGATTGTGCGTGCAGATGTAGGTTATTGTGTTCCTGTTCTTGGCTGCACTGCTCCTAATAGGACCACTTACTGTAGAAGCCAATTTCAATTAACCAGGATGCTTTTCAGCTGCCGACATCGCTCCCTCCTCATGAGTTTCCTCTAAAGACTAACCAAGAGGTTAAGGTCTCTATATAAATGCATAAACACCTGAATCACATTGTAGTTACCACAACTGAATGCAGTAACTAGAAGCAGTGCTTAAGGCCCCACAGGTGGGATGTCCCAGGGTGGAAGAAAAACAAATCAACCTTTTTTCACACATCTTTTTTTATTACTCAGTAAATATACAATAACTTTCATATGGGCCAAACATCAACTCTCTATCAAAAGAAGTTCCTGAGATAATCAAAAAGAATCTTTCCCTGGCAACCATTATTCACCTTAGAAACCATGTCAACATGGCATAAAAGCCCTTCCAAAGAACATTCATATGAGCCAAACATCAAGTGTCTAGTCCCTGAGATATTCAATAAATAATTTTTCCTGAGCAATCATGGTTACCATAGCAACCAAATTAACAAATCATGAAAGCCCTTTTTTTGGTTGTACCTGTAGCAACCATATCATGAAAGACCTTCTAAAGAACTTTCATATGAGCCAAACATCAAGTGTCTATCACAAGTAGTTCTTGAGGTATTCAATAAAGGATTTTCCCTAGCAACCATGGTTACCATAGTAACCAAATTAACAAATCACGAAAGCCCTTCCAAAGAACTTTCATATGAGCCAAACATCAAGCATCTATCATCAGTAGTTCCTGAGATATGACCTAAGTTCAGAAAGGTCACTTGGCGGGACGTCATAACAGACAGACAGACACGGGGTCGGGCTCCCGGTGGAGTATCGCTAGGTGGTCTGTCCATTTCATGGGACATCCCACAATTAAGAAAAAGCTATACATACCTTTTTGCATAAACATTCCCAACATGCGGTATAAAAGTTTTTACTGTGACAGATGATGTACAGCTGTGGCACGGGGTCAACCACAAGTGCACTCAGACTACTGTTCAATTAATGACCATCTATTTGTGCCACAGCGAGGATAGGAGGATGCCAGACTCGCCTGGACCTGGAAGCAGCCAGACTGACATAAAACCAAAGCAATGAAGAAAGAACCAATGAGACTGACAGAGAATCAATGCAAGAGAAGGGCCAGACGCCGACAGCAGAAACCCTGGGATTGACATTTTAGTTCTATATTAATAAACCCTGGTGTTTCTCATATTGTTTGTCCATGTCTGTCTGCACCATTTCACAAAGCTAAACACTAATCCTTGCAAAAATAACTAGATGGCTCTCGGAGAGTGCATACCTCCACCGAAGTAGATAATTCTTTCTACTACCACATGTTTATTTGTGCTCAAATCCATAATATTCATGTCACTGTATTTCTGAGTCATTTTGGATGTTTTGTACCATGCTGAAAATTCACTATTGATGACAATATAGAAAAAAAGCCCTATTTCATGTGCATACTCACACAATACAGAAATCTGACAATATGACACAAAAATTTTTGGTCATGATTCATGACAAAATTTATTTTTGATCATGATATGATATGATATATTTGGTCAAGATTAATCACACATTTTTTTGGTCACTGGGGTTGTATATATGGCGGTCTGTCTGTGTTCCTCAAGCTCAGGTCCTCCACCAGAGGCCTGGGAGTCTGAGGGTTCTGCACAGTATCTTAGCTGTTCCTAGGACTGCGCTCTTCTGGACAGAGACCTCTGATGTTGTGCCTGGAATCTGCTGGAGCCACTCTTCCAATTTGGGGGTTACAGCTCCTAATGCTCCTATTACCACTGGGACCACTTTGGACTTTACCTTCCACATCTGTTCCAGTTGTTCCTTCAGCCCCTGGTACTTCTCGATTTTCTCGTGCTCCTTTCTGACGTTGCTGTCAGCTGGGATTCCAACATCTATCACAACTGCAGTCTTCTGTTCCTTGTCAACCAACCAGACATAGTGGGTTTTAAGGCAACGGGCTTTAAGTTTGTAGTGTATGATTAGTGTTTGCAATGTGTTATATCAAAGCACAGGTTGTTTTGTGTGTGTATATATATCTATATATATATCTATATATTATTGTTATATATTATTCTATATTATTATTATTGTTGTGCGATCAATGCAGACACACATAAATCTGATTCAAAGTCATTCCCTATGAGCTGTTTGGGTATGCATTTTTTATTTTTACTCAATCTTCTTTAACACAGAAAACACCATGATTCGACAAAACACCAGGAGACTAGTGAGGGAAGCCACCAAGACACCCAGACAACTCTGAAGGAGTTATAGGCTTCTGTGGTTGTGGTTGGAGAAACTATGCAAAGTGCAACTTTTGTCTGTTGCATCACCAGTTATACAGCTTCATGATGAAGTGGTATAGAGGAGGATTTTCTTAAAAAGAACATGCAAAATTTCACCTGCAGTTTGTCAGAAGGCGCATGGGAAATCCGAGCCGAGATTTGATCTGTTTTCCTGTTTTACAATCCTTCTCTACTCCACTCCATCATGAACCTGCGAATGGGGATGCAACTGGTAAATGTTGCACCATTTCCAGTTTCTCCACTCACATCCACAGAAACTTGTAATTCTTTCAGAGCTGTCATGGCTGTCTTGGTGGCTTCCCTCACTAATCTCCTTCTAGCATGGTCACTCAATTTTTGAGAACTGCCTACTTGACACAGATTTATCATACAGTACCATACTGTTTGTATTTTTTAATGATTAATGAAGTCCAAGACATATGCAGTGACTTGGAAACTTGTCTAAAGAAAACTAGCTGTAAAAGTGATGATTTAATCCTTTTATTTAAAATAAATTGCCCCGTCGCAGCTTTTTTTGGAATGTGTTACAGGCCTTAAATGCAGGAATGGATGTATATTAAGAAAAATGAAATGAAGTTGACCACACAAAACATAAAATATCTTGGGTTCATACTGTCTGCAATGAAATAGAAGACAAACTAAATGTAAGAATCACTTTTTTTTTTGGCATTTTCCATATCCCAATGTTTTCTGATTTGGGGTAAAATCTAAAAAGCCGTCACTGACGACTAAAGCAGTGGCATCATTCATATATATTCACTGCATCCAGTCTGTTTGAGCAACAATAAATAATTCAAAGGCAGATATCAATTCTTTGCTGGTTTTGTGTACTGTAACACTGGGATTCAAGATCGAATGTCAAATATATTTAGACGATCCTTTCGCTTTTGGCCTGCTCTGTTGCTGAGAAATTTGTGGTAATTCCATCACACTTTTTTCTTTAGTCGACACAGAGTTGAAAGGGTTGGAGTGTCTTTCATCCACTCAACCTTCACGTTCCTTTTCTATCAAACTCCCTCTTTACCTCCCTGTTGAACCAGGAATGGGTTTAGTTGGTTGGTAAATGTCGTACTTATCTGTCGTCAACTACAATGGACACAACATTTCAGGATGTAATAATAATGCAATTATCATGTATCATTTTCATTTTTCACTCTCTTTAGTTTCACATGAAAGTGTGATGGCATGGAGTCAAGGTGTTTGAACGTCATCTACTTGGTACTTTTACATGCATCACTTCACAGCACCACAGAGACACTCTCGCACCTCACAGTCTTGTAAAATCCAGTGAAATGACACACAAGTCAAAGTCTCAAACGGAAATTGCTTCCTGTCGACACGAATCACGCACACATTAGTTTCTTCCTCCGTGATCTGAGCGACGGCTATTATCAAGTAGCAGAAGCAAGTGAGAGAATCAGATTTATAATCCAACATTCCCGACTAAGTGCACGCAGGCACCATTACAGATGCAAGTCCTACAGGTGGTAAAAGTGAACGATGCCTTCATTATTTCCGTGACAACTGCTACATCTGACAATGCACACCAACGCCACAAGTAAAAGCACTTTCTGCAGCTAGTGCAACAGATAGCAGTCAGTATTTACAAAGAATAGCGACACTAGATGCATGTTTTATTTCAAGTCAAGTCTGGAAGCATGCACTGGTGCTGCGCGTCGCCGCATCCACCACACAATGAAACCGTCACGGGTGGCAACCACCCAGGCAGACAACTGGTCCTTCCCCACCTGTCGAAAGCGACCGTCTATCTGCCATTGCCAGGTGAAGCATGGGCATCACCTAATCCTTCTTCAGCCGTTCAGTCATGCACAGAGGAACATGCCACATGGTCAAAATACCACAGCTAAAGTTCACTCACAATGCAAGTGATAGTCTTCATCTGAATCCCCCCTAAGTAACTGTTTCTTTGACACTAAGTCATTCCAGCGACACCCAAGGATCCTCTGAAGAGACCTAGTACCAAAGACATCCAGTCGTCACCTTAGGCCGCTAGTTTGTGTCCGAGCCTCATAACCATACAGTAAAGGCCTATCACACTGGGCTGCGACAACATGCAAACGGCATTCCCGAGGGAGTCCCCAGAATGCCCTGGCCCATCCGCGGGGAGTTTCACGTCCATCATGGGTGGCGCAGGGCGGCACACACGTCTCGCCTGAAGTTTGAGCATGCCTAAAAAAATCGTGCAACACAGGCACTCCCAAAATACTCCCACAGGCGTCGCTGTGGCGCAAACCCATCGGAAACCCCTCACCATGTAGTCGGCGGGAGCCGAGGAATGGGAGACAATGCGGGGAGGTGTCGGCGACCCATGAAAGTGAAATATACGTGCCTGGAGTAACAAGTGATAAGCTGACATGCCGGGGCAGAGTCAGGGGACAACTGTCCCTGGAACACTGAGTACATGATAACACTGTGAATAGATGCCAATGAACGGCGAAGGACATGTACAGAATGGGCGACATATTTACAACGTGTCGAATCAGCAGAGCGCCACCACAGCGTTGCATGACATCGGCACAAATCTCGAGGGAACACCAGGTCGTATGCAGCAAATCCCACAGTGTCGGCAATTTGGTGCCCCTGTCTGCAAGTACGTCACATGCCACACGTGACCCACCCACAGCTGCTCTGTATAATGTCGCGGGGAACAGCCCGTATATGAATGGTTCCGCCTAATTACGTGCCACGCATGGCGGTCACGTGAGTGTGGCGTCGCATTACCGCTCATATCGGTACACACACGCAACATTCGGCCGTCATGTGTGGGACCCCCTCAGTGAGTGGTCGCTCGGGATGCGCATGGCGGGGGGCACGAGTGTGGCGCGACATTTGCGGCACATTCGCACGACATTCACACGCGTCCATTCACATGGATTCGCCTCGTAGGTAATTTGCGCGACACGTGTGGGAACCCCTTGGCGGGAGGTCGCCCGGACTACACCTGGCAGAGGCCAGGGGTCCGCCTCAGGGGTCACGTGCGTGATTCGTGCAACGCTCGCGCGGCATCCGCGCCACACCTGTGCGGCATTCACACGCGCCATTCATTCACCTCGTAGGCGCGTGTCATTCGTGCTTCATGTGTGCGACAGTCACGCACACGTCCGTGCGACCTTTGGGGTGTGGTCCGCCCCAAATATCGCTGCGAGCTCCTGCACGAATGGCGCGTGCGTGTCGCACGTCATGCTTGAGCCATCCGCTATTGTGTCGCACTTCCACTTCAGTGTGAGTGCAAGTGCGACCTGGCCAATATTCGCCTATTTCTTTGCAATTTCGTGTCTCCATCAGGTTGCCACCATTCGCAGCCCAGTGTGATAGGCCCTTAAGGCAGGAAGCACCAGGACCCTAAAGACTTTGAACTTTGTTTCCTGCAAAGGTATTGGCAATGTCAAACACCTATATCCATTGACCACATGACTCCATAAGCTCTACTCAGGCATCGCTCAAGCTCAACAGCTGAGGAGATAGAGACATGATTGTCCCTGCCGAAATAAGTGAATGTCTCTGCAAGTTCGAATCTTACAGATACACTTCTGATGACTGAGTCCAAGAAGTGATTGAAAGCCTGGATCTTAGCTTTGATCCAGGATAATCGCAAATTCATGCACTCTGATTCCTCATGTAGCTTCTCAAGTCCTGCAATCAGGATAGCCATTGATTCTGCAAAGACCACATCAAGGTCAGTAAATCTCTCATTGCTGACAAAGGCACTGAAGCCACTCGTTTCCACAACCCTACCCAATACCCAGTGCATGCAAGTATTGAACAGTGTCGGAACCAGAACACATCCCTGACGAATTTAGTCAGGTGGCTTAAGCCCCAAAATTCACATTACGTTTACAGAATGGACATATTCACCAAAATTGGTACTTGGGGCCCTAAGAGGGTACCTATTGAATTTTTAATCAGACCCCTTCTCAACACCCCCATATTCTGAAATTTTGGTGAAAATCCAAAATGGCCAACATCGAACAGTTATGTATCTGTAAAATCCTTGATATAACAATCTTGGTGTCTAAATGTAGGTTTTCCAGGTCAAGGAATTCAATGAGATATGGCAGAATAGTGTAGAACTAAAATGGAGCATGATATAGGCAAGTATACATGTGAATATTTCAAAATTGCCACAATTATTGTCACAAAATTTTCAAATACACTCTGATTCCCACAACATTGACATGTAAACTCTGGTAATATGAGTAGTACAAAAGACTTATTTGGGGAAATTAATTTATTCTGCAAGAAAGTGACAAAAAAGATTGAAACAACCTGTATGTCACATGGCAAATATGGACATAATACATAATATAAACATCATGTGATGCTATTTATATTTATAATGAATTATGAAAACATCATAGTCTGAATATACATAGCTGAATATGTTCATCAAGCGTGGACGTCCCCTAGGCCTTCTTCAGCCCGCTGGGGTCCTCATGCACTGAGAAACACACCACATGGCCAAAATGTTGTAGCTGATGTTCCCTCACAATGCAAGTTATACTCCTCATCTGAGTCTCTCTTGTCATGTTTCGCGCTTTGGGTTCTGTTGTTTTATTAGTTTGTCTGATATTTATGTTCAAATTTATGTTATCTGGTATTTTCCTTCGTCATTAATCTCTCCAAGTTCTTTTATTTTGACATCTGTTCTGTTTTTCACTCTGTGTAAGTTTACTTCCAGGTTTTCGTATTTCCATGTTCACGGCAGTCCCAGTCTCCACATGTAATTGTTTCGGCATCTTTGTAAGTGCAGTTTTAACACTCTCTAATTTCTAGATTGTCTAGGTTTATCCGGCTTTCTCACATTTGTTTTCCATTGCCTTATTCTGTGTTTTGGATTGTTTACCAAACTCGCTACCTTTTTTTTTTTCACCACAGAGTTTTCGGCTGCCGCTTTTGGATTTGTCTGTCTGTTATGTTGTCTCTTTGTGTTTTGATCTCGGCCTGTATTTTTGGATCAGCCTTTTCGCTTTGCCCCACTGATTCACAGTGATTTGACTCTTAACCTGTACAACGACCACGTCAGTGTTTACTCCCTTGTTTACTGCAAGAATTCTGTGCTGGGAAAAGAAATCATTTTATTTTTACTCCTACATCGTGTGTCGAAGGTCAAGTCGTTATACTCCCTAAGTAACCACTAGTTTGACACAAAGTCATTCCAGCGGTACCCAAGGATCCTCCAAAGAGATCTATTACAAAGTCACTTTTTAGCATCCAAGTCTCACAACCACGCAGGAAGACCAGGACCCTTCGTTCTCCTGCAAAGATATCAGTGTCGCCATACAGCTCTGTCTGGCGACCTCATTACTCCATAAGCTCTTCCCAGACGTCTCCAGATCTCAGAGGCCGAGGACCCAGAGACATGAATGTCACTGCAGAGATAAGCGAATGTCTCTCCAAGTTCAACATTTTCACCGCACATAGATACACTTCTGACAGCCGAGTCCAGGAAGTCAGTGAAAGCCTGGATCTTAGTCTTGATCCAGGACAATCGCAAACCCAGACCCTCTGATTCCTCATTCATTTGTTACATTTGAAACTGTATAAGCTGTGCAGAAATCGCCACACACAATACAAAAAATAAATAAATAAAAAATGCACATTAAAATACAAAACGACTCTGCGAGACAGCAAAATGGTACTGCTTTATGAGCTCTGTCGGTTTGAAAAAGGCACAGGCGCATGTGGCTGCTCTTTGAAAAAACACTTTAAAAGGGATACATTTTCTGTCAGGTCTTATTGACCCTTCTGCACCGCTCAACTTGAGAAAACACCTGTAGTGCATGTGTTTTTTAACCCTGAGCTGGAAACATTCGCTATAGAAGATAAAAACTTAAGCACTAGCTTTGGGATGGAGGCCTCACATATGTTCAGCATGCGCTCTTCAACAGAGAGTAAAAGGCTTTCCTCACTACAATATTCTCCAGAACAGCAGGTAGCACTAGAGATGAAGCACAGGAGCTCAGACAGCAGCACTCATTTCAAGACACTCAAAAAAAGCAAACCAAAAACAAAGCAAAAAAAAAAAGAAGAAAAAGTGCAGATAAACACAGACAAAGCAGATTATTTTTCCTCAAGCTAGTATCTCACGGAGCGGCAAATGCTGACAAACATTGCGATTTTTGGGTTTCGTCAGGGTTTGCAAAAGGTTGCAACAGTTTTTAGGGTCGCAAACAGTTCTTGTTTTGGACATGTCCAAAATTTCTTTGCAAATGTATTTTTCTGCAAACAGTTGTAAGCATTTGCAAAAGGTTGTAAAACATGTCGCTAAAGTTATTTTTTGGTTTGCCGCGTAGTGAACACAAGCAATAGCTGCAGCAGCAGCCAGACAAAGCAATTCTTCTTGAAGGGCAGCAGCACGTTGGGCTTCTACAGAAATTAATTTCCATATTCTGGAAATCCATCTTCTATATCTTCTATATAGGGGAGGGTTTGCTCATATTTATATAGGGTTGGGTCCATCAATAGGGGTAGGGTGGTTCAATTCCAAGATTTGCCTGACATTCGCCTGGTATTTTACCAGGAGTTGGCAAAAGGTCCCAAACGTTCCTGAACAATGGCAAAAGAGTGGCAAATAGTTGGTAATCATTGCAAACACTGTTGTCATAGAGTGGAGAATGCAGAAGAATGTAGCGATTTTT
>OMMV01209262.1:0-10452 GCA_900302635.1 Chatrabus melanurus | reverse complement strand
GATGAGACAAAGATTGAGCTATTTGGCCACAATGACAAGAGGTATGTTTGAAAGGTGAGGCTTTCAAACCTGAGAACACTGTACCAACTGTCAAGCATGGTGGTGGTAGCATCATGCTCTGGGGCAGTTTTGCTGCCAGTGGTACTGGTGCATTGCACAAAGTGGATGGGATAATGAAGAAACCTCCAAATTCTTCAACTTCACCTCAAATCAACAGCTAGCTGGTTGAAACTTGGCCACAATTGTGTGTACCAACAGGACAATGATCCCAAACACATCAAAACTGGTTGTGGGTTGGATAAAGCAGGCTTCTGGAATGGCCTTCCCAAAGCCGCGACCTCAACCCTATTGAAAATTTGTGGACTACTCTTAAAAGTCGGGTCAGTGCCAGGAAACCAACCAATTTAAATGAACTCCACCAATTCTGCCAAGAAGAGTGGTCAAATATCCAGCCAGAATTATGCCAGAAGCTTGTCTGGTCAAGGTGCAGCTTGCTAAGGGACATTTAACCAAATATTAGTGGAGGTGTATGTATATATTTAAGCCAATTTTGACCCTGTGTGGATTAGAGAAGATCCAAACTAAATTCAAACCTGTGCACCCAATTCTTGTTTTTTGAAGTCATTAATGATGTATGCTGTACAATCATTCCACCCTGGCAAAAGAACAGTTCAAAGAAATCATTAACATCCCAAAATTACGATGACATTCATACCCATGATGAGTGTGTGTAAACTTCTGACCTCAATTGTATATTTGAGGCAGGTGGAGGGTAATTTTGTACTTTTGTCTTGTTGATAGAATTTAGAATCTGTCTAACAGATTGTGGCGTTCTATTAAAGCTGTGACTGCTAACTTTAATTGATGCAGAGCTGACCTCCTCTTAATAATAAATAAAATAATAATCCAATTAATGCTGTGTCAAATCACTTCCAAAAAACCCCCAAAACAAACAACCAAACAAAAACAGTTACTCCACAGTGTGTGGGAGGGAAAGCCAGTAGTCAGAGCGCTGCAGATGCACCGAAATGATTGACATCCAAATTAATTTATACTTGGCTTTATTTAAAAAAAAAAAAAAATTCTGCTGTGGTAAGGGTTCTTCAAGTCACCGACTGGTGATCTATTTTGTGAATGAAATGAAGGTGAAATTGGTGACTAACTGGTCAACACATCGAGGGCTTTTAAACAGATTTTAACTATGCGGTAGTGGACGTTTCCATTGTGGGAACCAATGCGATATTTTACATTTTGATGCTTCATTGTCGCGTGTCACGGCCCTACCAAGAACATTGCATTGGTTTTCCTTGATGCAGGATCCTACACTGGCAGACTCAGTCCCTCCTCATTTTTCAACATGAACTTTAAAAAAACAAAAAAAACATCAATTTTGCAGAAATTCAGTACCACCTGAATTTGGATGATTGATTAAGGCATATTTTTGCACCCTGGGGGGTAGTTCTTGTAACTGGTGGTTTGTGTGCAATTATTAAAACCTACGACCAGCATATTGCCTCAGAAACCGTAGCACTATCATTGTAGCTAACATCACCAAGCTATCGATACCTGCTAAATAGTGCCAACAGTGCTATCACACAAATTAAATAATACTAAAATTTCACTCAACGGACATACTGGAGCACAGACTATATACTTGCTTTAAACTAAGTGTTCGCGTACGTATGATGGCTGCCTTGCGTATTCTGCATCCGTTTGTTGTGTCGGTTGTGCATGTCCTCAGAAATTAATACAAAGCATCTGCAAGATGCAATATACACATGAACGGTATGTGCAGTATCGGGATGATCAGGAGCAACAATGGTGGAAAGTTTTGAAGAGAAGTTGTATGACCAAATCTGGAATTACCCACATCGATATGATGTGTTGTTGCCATTGCACAGTGACAAATATGCTTGTCTGAACAGCTGGCAAGACATCAGGAAAATTTTACAAATTGACGTGGAAACCTGCAAAAGTAAATGGAAACAGGTCCAAGACTGTGATGTTCATGCACGGCAGAAAATGCTTGAAAAAAAAGGAGTGTAGACGGTTCCAATAGTGTGTTTTGTCCACCAGTCATGAAACGCCTGAGCTGGTTATGGCCCATTTGCACTCTGACGATTGGCCCGCCGTTTGCTGATGGAGAGTGAAAAGTTGATTGATGTTGACTGACCTGCTGAATGTTAATTAAATGCGTAGGTGAAAAATGTCGAATGTTCTTTTTATTTATGTTTTCTTTATTATCATATTTATTTCATCTATGCTGTACAACTTATAGTAAATAAAATAAAAATGAACTCAATTGTGCCACTGGTTTATTTTTTATGTATCAAGAGATCATGGATCCTACGTGTACAAATTACATTTGGTGTGTGTGTATATAAATATATATATATATACACACACACACACACCAAACTGAAAACCACTGCAGTAATGTAATGTGCAGCCAAAATGCCGAAGGTATTTTCAACCAGCCGCCTTGCTCTGGAGTGGTGGTAGTTATACACCCGTTGTTGCGCCGTGAGACTGGTCCCTACTATAGAGATAATGAATAGTGATGAGATTGCATTTTTCATATCAAACCTAATAAAATGGCACATGGTATATGTGTAACACAAGCTCGCGCGAATATGGTCGCATCAAGTTGACCTTCAGTGGAAAGGCTTCAACTGCCACAAAGAAGGAGGACTCAGGACTTCACTCCCAGGTAGAGCAGACGGAGGTGGCAGGGAAAGATTGTCCTGTATAATCTGGGTTCCAAAGGCGCTTCTTGAAAACACTCCAGCATCACTGTCACGGCCATATGCCCCTATGTCCAACACTGTAAACCTGTACCGGGCATTACGTGCAGCCAGCATAAAACTGAAGTATCCTGTGTAGTTGTAGAAGGAACTTTGACTGTTGGCTGGGGTCCATACCGTGATGTGTTTCCCATCTATTACCCCAACACAGCTGGGAAAGTTCCACAAAGACCAGAAATCTTTCTGGATGTGCTTCCACTGGTCTTCTTTGGCACAAGATACAAAGGGCAGTCCATATAGCTTGGCTGACCTCTCTGACTGTCGCTGATCCAAGTTTGTAGCTCGCTGATGAGGCTCGATAGCTTCGCTGCTGCCTGTTGCTACAAAGCGGAGAGTGATGGCAAGCCACTCTGCTGGACTGATAGGCTCGCTGTGTGTGTGTTGTGGTGTTTAATAAACGGGATAATTCGACAGAGCAAATAGTCGAACATGTCGGCGGACATTTGAGAATACTGACAGTGTTTTTCATCATCAATTTCTCGCATTGGCAGCACAACCGAAACATACTCACCATTGTCATGCCGTCCTTGATTTGGCGGCTTTACATACCATCTATGAAGGCGCTGCTGTTCACTGTCGTGATCTTAGAATTAACAAATACTGACCTCTTCTAGTGTCGCCGTGTTTGTTTACCACATGCAAAACCAGAAGTTCACTTGTGCACTGGTGTGCCCGCTGAAGTGCCATCAGGTGGAATCCTCCAGTAATACTCGTAGTACACAGGCAAGTATGTATACAATTACATTCACAGCACGAACAGTTGTCGACGTGATTATTTCTGCAGTAAAGTTGGGAATTTTAACATGGGGGTCTATGGGGAGTGACTTGCTTGCTTTTGGAGCCAGCCTCAAGTGGTCATTCAAGGAACTGGAGGTTCTGAATACTGATTGTATTTCTTAATAATTAATGTAAATGAAGTCCAGGACATATTCAGTGACTTGAAAATGTTCATGTATTCATCCCCTGACTTGGCTCAGGAAAACTGGCTGTAAAGTTGATAATTTAATCCTTATATTTAAAATAAATTGCCCCATCCCAAATTTTTTGGAATGTGTTGCAGGCTTTAAGCCTGTATCTCACGGAGGGGCGAATGCTGTGGAACGTTGCAATTTTTGGTTTCGTCAGGGTTTGTAAAAGGTTGCAAAACAGTTCTCAAACAGTTTTATGGTCGCACAAAAATTTTGAACATGTCCAAAATTTCTTTGCAAATGTATTTTTCTGCAAACAGTTGCAAATGTTTGCAAAACAGTTGTAAGCATTTGCAAACGGTTGTAAAACGTGTCGCTAAAATTATTTTTGGTTCGCCACATAGTGAACACAAGGAAAAGCTGCAGCAGCAGCCAGACAAAGTGATTCTATCCCAAAGGGCAGGCGCACGTCGGGCTTCTTCCTGACAGAAAAATGGCGCTCATGACAGAGGTGAACCCTGATTTTCGCCAACATTCGTCAGAAAAGCGTCGAATCCAAAAATAGAAATGTTCGTCAGCATTCGCCGCTCCATGAGATACCAGCCTTAAATGCAGGAATGAATGTATATTAACAAATGAAATGTCGGAGCCAGCCTCAAGCCAGCCTCACAAAACATGAAATATCTTTGGTTCATACTGTCTGCAATGAAATAGAAGTCAAAGTAAACATAGGATCACTGCGGGGAGGGGGGGGTTTGTTTGTTTGTTTTTTGCATTTTACATCCCCAACTATTTATGATTTGGGGTAGTACTTATGGGCAATTAATTGTGCTCTTAAAATGCAGGGAAGTGCCATTTGCACCATGATGTTAAATGACTTGAGTGAATGATGTTTGCTTGTTGTACATTTTTGGTGGGTTGAATAAATAGCAGAACTGTTTGGGTCATATGGTATATGAAAGTAAAGTAAGTTCTTTCGGCTTCTCCCAATTTTTTCAACTTGGGGTCGCCACAGCAGATCCCACATGGATCTGCATGTAGATTTGGCGCAAGTTCTACACCAGATGCCCTTCCTGATGCAACTCCACAATACATGGAGAATGGGCAAGGGTGGCCTCGAACTGGGAACCTTCTGCACTGGAAGCGGTCACACTAACCACTAGGCCACCACGCTGCCCATATGGGGCGTGAAAGTCACTGGCCTAAAAATGCAATCTCTGGTGTTATTGTCCATTCTTGTGATGAACGGTTGTCACATTGGTGTCAGAAATGGGATTTTAGTGCCTCACAAGAACATGGAGAGAAAGACAGATTGTAGAACTGGAGTAGGCCATTTTGCAACTTAGTGAGCGGCTGGAAAAAAGCTCTACCTCCCAGACTGCCCAGTTGGTTCAAGCGCACCATGGCTCTAGTGCCCCTGTGAGGCTGGGAGGATGGCAACACTGCAGCTTCAGCACCTGCTCGAGGCAGGGAGGAATGTGGAGATGTTGCCGGTTGCAAGCCACTGCCCCCTGGTGACTGGGAGGGCCATGACAGACAGACCTGCCCCAAACACCAGCAAAGCTGCCCAGTTTCAACAGCACAACCCAGTTGGAGCCATATCTCAGCCAAATTCACTTCACGACCATACATGACGCATGAAGCAGTGAGGTGGCCGCCGCTCAACTGGCTCTAGCGTTGGAAGGGAAGGCGTTGCAGGTGATGCTGAACCTTGCCCCCACTGAGCAGCGTGACTTCCAGGCTCTGGTCAGTACACTAGAGAGATGCTTTGGACAAAAAAACTTTTCCCGACCAGTGCAGAGAGCAGCTAGCAAACCGCCACCGCCAAGAAGGAGAGAGTCTGGGCATCTTCACCACAAACATGTAGCTGTTCGATCAGCATAACTTCTCATCTGTAACGTTTGTATCACAGCTGGAGACCGTGCTGATAGAAGCAGGCGACAACAGAGCAGTCCACAGAATCTCAGGGGGTGTCAGTAAATGGGCAATCCAGAAAAACAGGTGAACGGACAGGGTAATCGAGTAGGCAGTCCACATGATAAAGTGTCCATAAGGGCAACAACTAAGGAGCTCACCAGAAAACAGGCTGATGATCAATGCACAATTAGTCAGATGTACCAGGCGACAGTGTCCAAAGATGGCAGGCTAAACTCGGTAAACACAAGGATCGGCAGCTAGAAGTCAAACACAGAATACACAGAGAAATTAAGGAAAGGAAACTGATGTAGAAACTGGACGTTCTGGCAGTGGAAAGGCAGCAAGGAGGGTTTAAATAAGCTGGAGAGTAATCAGGACAACAAAGAACAGCTGAGGATGGACACAGGAAGAAAGCTATAGAAACCAACACTGAAAGGGAATGTCAAAATAAAACAGGAAGTAAAGCTACTGAAACAAATACAGAACACATCATTTTTAAAAAGCACAAAGAGAGATCAACACAGAGAAGAATATTAGTAAGAGAATGTGAGGAGAAAACAAACAAGCAGGAAAATGACAACACAGGACACATGAGGGAGACAGAGGACAAAGACAGACAGAGACACGAACCATGACCGTACCCTGCCCCCCTTAACACCAGGGTCAGGTCAAGTTTGGGAGAAAGCACTGCGTGTTGCCGCATCTAGCAGACTATGGAACTGCCTTGGGTCCTGGATGGCAACCACCCAGGCAGACAACTGATCCATCCCCACCTCTCAAAAGTAACCATTGATCTGCCGCAGCCAAGTGAAACGTGGCCATGTCCTTGGCCTTTTCCAGCTGCTGATGTCCTCAGCACTGAGGAACCTGCACAGAGAAACGCGCGTCATGGCCCAAATGTTGTAGCTCATGTTCCCTCACAATGAAAGTGATACTTCTCATCTTAGTCTCCATAAGTAACTGTTCCTTTGACACATAGTTATTCAATTGGTACCGAAGGATCCTCCAAAGAGACCTAGTACAAAAGACATCTCGGCATCACCTTAGGTCATCTCACAACCATACAGTGAGACAGGAAGCACCAGGACCATAAAGACTTGGACTGTCATTCTCCTATGATACTGTGATTTAACTCTGCATCTCACACTGTTCCAGCAGTGTCATTTATTTCTATGATGTTGATCCATATGTTCAATATGTTATATCTCTAAGAAATACAAACAGAAGGCACTCCATGGTAAATCTGTCTGGAGTAGGCAATTGTCAAAAGCTGAGTGACGGTGTATAACAGTGACCAACTGGTGGCGCTGTGCAGTGAGTAAACCTCACTCCCTGACAAAAGACATTCTACCAGCAGACGCTAACAGCCTTGTGGTTAGAATGTCTGCCAGTCATGCTGGTGCCAATGAATTCAAACCCACTGAGGGACACAACATAGCATACATGTGCAAGAAGCAGACTGGTGAAGGAAGCCACCAAGAAACCTATGAGAACTCTGATGGAATTATAGGCTGTGCATAGTGCACCTGAAGGATTGTCACATAAAATAAAAAAAAACAGATCAAATGTAGGCTCGAGGCTGCTGTGTGCCTTCTGCCATAATGTAACTAAAATTTCACGTCATCTTTATAAAAAAATTCTTTTCTGTTCCACATCATCATTAAGCTGTATAACCGGTGATACAACAAGCAAAAGTTGCACAAAGCCCAGTTTCTTCACTCAGAGCCGCAGAAGCCCATAACTTCTTCCTGCACGGTCACTCAGTTTTTGAGAACTGCCTCCTCCAGACAGATTTACCACAGAGCACCATACTGTTTGTATTTCTTAAAGATTGATTAAATGAAGACCAAGACATATTCAGTGACTTGGAAATATTCACATATCCATCCTCTGACATGTATAAAGAAAATTGGCTGTAAAAGTGATGATTTATATTAACAATAAACCTTATATGATATTTTATTTGTCCAAATTACTTATGGCCTCTGAAAATGTAGGGACTGTGTTTAAAAATGACTGTAATTCCTAAAGGGTTACTTTGATATTTTTGTTAAACAGCTTGAATTAAAAATGCTGTTGTAATATTTTTTTGGGGGGGGGTGGTAGGCTCAATCTGGGGACCTTCTTACTGGGAGTTAAGCATACCAACTGCCATTGCCGCCCATACAAAAATTGGTAAATTATAAAAAAACCTTAAATGAATTTGACTTGATACTATTTTTAACATCATTAGGTGCATGCTGGATGTGTCCTGTCTAAGGGCTTACACACACACACACACACACACACACACACACACACACACACACACACACATATCCAGACAAAAACATGCAGAACCTGCAGGCAGTGTCCTTTAACTGAAGCGGGAAATGGATGTGGACACACAGAGGACATGCAAACGAGAAGTTACATGAATTCTGTTACAGTTACATGAATAGTTTTGTCAATTTCTGTAGCCATTCTTTGCAGTTACTGCACTACATTGACCTTCCAGAGGCACTATAAGTGGAAAGATATAAATAGCTCTTTGACTATTTACTTTTAGTGATACTGACAGTGTTTCCAAGGAACTAGACTGTAGAGAAAAAATGAAAACGGGGTACATTCATTGTCATCAAAAGTCTCCATCTAGACTCTTTACTTAGTTTTGTAAGCAGTTGTGATGTTAGTGCTGCAGTTTGCGGCACTGCAGGAAGTGTGCAGTGTTACAGTTTGTCTCATGTCCAAATGTGTCCCTGTGTATCCTGAGGTGACTGTGTGCCAGAAATACAGAGCTGACTCAGCAGTTTCTTAAAAAACAACACCTAAAACAGCGGTGCCACACATCGCAAAAACACCTTCACCCTGTTATACAAGCTGATTCTGTGGTTTTCAACCTGAGGGCAGGGACCACTCAAGAGGGTCACAAGATTACCATGACGGGTCACATGTTGTTTACTGAGAGAGGAATGAATAAACAACACTGTGTTTAGATGTAGTGTCAAACACTACAGAAACCATTCATCTTTTTCCCCCACTTCAGCCGTGGAACAAGATATCAGGTATCAGATATCTTGATGATCTCGAGTGCATGGTCTAAAGTGCTGATTGCAGGTGCATTTGGGGCATGTCCAACTCCACTGCACGTCAGGGGTTGTATTTACTTACTTAATTATGCATAGATGTGTTTTGGGTGTAACGTGAATAACACCAATCAACAACATGTAATCGTCCTTAAGTGCTGGGTTTGCATGAACCTGGCACATTGCTAGTTTAGATGGTGGACTCACTAGGTGACAGAAGTGAGAGATTTTCTGGTGAGGAAATGGATCTGTGCACAAAGTGTTAAAGCGCGCAGCAGATCATTACAGGAGCAGCAGTCATCCACCAAAGCTCCCTGAGGTGAAGCAGTTGAACGCCTCATTCGTTCCTGCAACAGCTTCTCCTCCAACTCCATCCACCTGATCTCCATTTCCCATATATATAGACAAGTGGGTTAGGTCATCACAGCCAGCTTTTGTAGACAATAACTCAAAAACATTCAATGTTATAATCTTGTAAGTCACCAAAAATACAAGAAAGAAAAAAGAACGTATAATGAAGATGAACTTTAACACATCGATTGAAAAAGCAACTTCGTTTTACCAATGTAATATCCCATAGACGTGTCTGCGACCTGCTGGATGGTTATGAATGCTGGATGGATTATGAAAAATTCCGAACGGCTGTGGTTGAACTTACATGTAATTCGTCTGCCACCTTCTGAAACACTGGGAATGTTGTGTGCTCGTCGGTGCGCTCAGTCCTGTCAGTCTCAGTTAGCAACTGCAGGGAGAAACCTGATGCATACTACATACAGGATGAAATATACAACAGAATGGGAAAGTAAAACCACAACTAAAGAATGAATAAAATGTGTGGCTGTGGATGATGCCAAAACTTTTTGTCAGGACTGCAAATTAGTGTTGGCTAACTTGAACCACTGCTGTGAAACATTTCGAAACCTTTGAAACACCCATGTTTCGGACATTGTTCCATTGTCCAGATGAAAAGGAAGACATCACATGCTGTGTTGCCACTTGCTGAACACTGGCATCTGCTGGATGGTTCAGGAATGTGCATCCTAATCAAATTCTGAATTTTACTTTTAAAGGTTGCAGTCAGCATATACGTTACTTGTTTAACAAATACATGACAATATGAGTTCTAATGATTTTTTTTAATGGACGGCCACAAAACATTGTATATGATTTTAACCCTCAAGCGACCGAGTGGGGTCATTTACGACCCCAGCTGTATAATACTATGTGCCGTTTTAATATTATTAATCAGAAAAAAGTTTCCTCTCATGAATTTGTCTATCTACTTGTCCTACAACTGTTCATAGTTTTTTGCAGTGATCGGCCGATCGGTGTGATAAGGATGACGGAAACTTGTGTAGGGTCATTTATGACCCCAGAAAGATATGTAGCTTCTTTAAAGTGCACAAGTGAATTGTCCTACTTTGACTCTACTGTATACTTTTTTGGTTACCATGCATCTCTCTTTGACAGTTACAATTTTCAGATATTTGATTTTTTGCATATTATATTACATCTATACAAATATGATGTTTGTGTAATGGGGAGATTTTGTTTTAAAGAGGGGCATAACAGTAACAAAGGACGAAAAAAAATTCTTTAACTATGATAACTTCATTGAAATTTGTTGTTAACAAAAAGTATTAGTGCATTAGATAGTTATCAGTGATCCTAGCACACTATAATACATGTTTAACTGGATCATACTTTTATTTTTATAGCTTTTTTTGGTACTGATAAAGCAGAAGAAAATATTTGTTT
>OMMV01209231.1:0-10509 GCA_900302635.1 Chatrabus melanurus | reverse complement strand
CCCCCCCCCCCCCCCCCCTAAAAAAAGAAAAGGTTTAGCTTGGTCTTTATTCTTTTTTTACTTTTTATTTTTTTAAAGACTGATTGACAGCACATGCTTGAGTGACTTTCTGTGTGCGTTCCCGCCTGGATGTGCGAGCGCTGTGTCACGCATGTGTCACATGCACAAGGTCTGAGTGGGGTAATTGATTGACGGATTGATTGACCAATCACAACAAGGCTCTCCCTAAGGGCCGTCTATTTTGGTCCATTTACAAATATGCAAATATGTGAAATGGAACCGCACCAACGTCTGTTTGCTAGATTGGAACAATTTATTGCCTGGTGCGGACCAAAGCAATCGAACTATTGGTCTGAAAACGCCCTAAGCCAGAAACAGAGAACGCAGAAGCCCTCAGAGGGATGTTTTGATTTGATGTTTACGTCGATAAACCTTGGCATGTTTCATTCTCTTTCTGTCTGCCTGTACCACATCAATGAACCTGCTCCCAGCAGTATTCTGCTCTAAACAGCTCTACGTAAAGTAACAGATACTTGTGTCAGTTCTAACAACAGTAAACATAGGACGACAAAGCCTGAGCACCAACAGTAACCAAAGGACTTGTAAGGCCGGTCTCCCATTGCCTCATTTTTGGAATGGGGATGGCAAGCTGGACCGAAAATCGACAATCGGGCCGGATGTCCACAACAGCAGTTTAAAGTTGTGTATCATTGCATTATACACAATTAAACACCAGGTCACTGCCAATTACAAGCGACACTGAACACAGCCCCATGACACAGGAGCCACTGGGCATGCTCACAATGGGACTGTGTGGAGTCTCTGTGCTAATGTCTGTGGTTATAACAAGACCTTACTACAAAGCCACAATGAGCTACAAAGCACACACACATGCGCATACACACGCACACGCGCGCACACACACGCGCTCCGCTGCCCAGTCCGGTCATTTTCACCGTGCTGCAAAGAAATTGCACACATAACACAGTCTGCACTGTATTTTAATTAGTAGCGTGAAGTTGGTTCCAAGTTCCGTTTTAGAAACTAGGATCAGGTTCCAAGTTCCGTTTTAGAAACTAGGATCAGGTTCCTAGTTCCGTTTTAGAGTCAGAACTAGGAACTGGATCAGAGTTCCTTTTAAGGTCTGTTTAAGGAACCAGGAAGCATACACAAGATTCACTGAAGAAAATTATGCTAAAACTGGGTTCAAATCTTGGTCACTTCTGGATTGCTTTCTCTACAAGAGGATGAAAATTGCAAGTTTATTTCATATAAAAATGCACCAAAAATTTACCACCAGATCCCAGTTCCGTTTTCGGAAAACAGAACTCTGATCCAGTTCCTAGTCCTGTTTAAGAAACCAGGAAGCATAAAAAAGATTCATTGAAGAAAATTATGCTAAAACTGGGTGTGAATCTCGATAACAGCCAAGCTTTCCTTTCCCTAGCAGGAGATGAAAATTCCAGGCCTGTTTTTCTCAGTGACAAATACAAAAGCCATCAGGTCGAACATGTCCAGCTTACTGAGGTTTTTGGAGGCAAAGCAGTAGATCAAAACATTTGGGCAGAGATTTAAACCACCGTATAAATTATTAGATAGAAATGCGTTTGTAAAGAAGTTTCACATTCTAATAATTTACATTTAAACACACCTTTGTGATTTCCTCCTTCTGCTTCTTGATGTTGCCGACGATCTCTAGAATCCGTAAAGTGTACGATGAACGAGAAACGTCTTGGGAGAGATTCTCCAACTCGGTTACCTATTAAGAAAAATGCCACAATACAAGTAATTAATCTGACTAATGAACACCAGAGACAGAATTCAAGTTAACATTTTAAAGGTGCCATAAATGATTTCCTGCCACTAGATGGCGCACGACTTCTATTTTCAGAATCAAAACAAAGCTTCCTTTCTCGGCCACTGTTCTCCAACCCCCAACCATCGAATCGTCCACATCGAGCAGAAGGAATGGCAGTTGGTGCCTTTTAACAGGACTCACAGCTCTCTATGTGGAAAAAGCCAGATGTACGTGGATTCTAGTCGAGCCATATGCTTGGTCAGAGGTATTTTTATCCTCCAAATGTGATTTTTGGATCTACTTCTGGAAAGTCGCTGCCATCTTGGAAAAAATTTAACAGCTATACGGTGAGTAGTGAGTACTGCTGTCTCTTTATAGTTGTGTAGAGGGGCAACAGTTTCAACAGGGACTCACCTGCACTAAACGTGCACACATGTAAATCTCATGCACTAAATATGCACGTGGCCAGGTTGGGAATATAAAGAGGGGCAGAAAAGCTCAGAGGGAGTGTTGTTAATGGTGTCCTGTGCAGAGAAAGAAGCAACTAAATCTTTACACAGAAAATAGTTGTTAACTGCTATATTGAAATGTAAAATGTCATTTAGGACACCTTTAATTTAAGGCTTAAAAACGTCCACTTTCATTCCTCCCTACGCCAACAGTCATTCTAATCAGGAATCATGGAATGTGAATTCAGTCTCGTACCAGTTGTTTATATAGTTCTTCCTTGTTCTTGGCTTCTTCTGCAGACACACGGATTTTGTCATGCAGAGACTTAATTTCAGACAGCTTTTGAGATGATTCCAGCTGGGGAGGAGAAAAAAAAGTCAAACTTAGTTTTGTGTTTATTGCACTGATCGAGTTGACAACTATTTTGTCATGAACTACTTACATCTTGATTGCTGCAGATTTCTTTGAGCCTGCGATGTTCATCGATGAGAGGAGCACGATGTTTCTCCCACTGAGATGCCAGGTTCACCACTCGCTTGGCACTAGCTTCTACCAGACCCTGGTGAACCCAACACCAATGTCTCAATCTGGCTTCTGTGTTATAAACAAGGCGTAACAATTTCCTGAAAGACAGACTGGATTATGGAACATCGACGCTCCTACCTGAAGCTTTGTAAGGTTGTTGTCAGCATCAGGCAACAAGTCGATGGTTTTCTTCTTCAGCTGCATTTTCTCTTCTTTATCAGCACCTCCCAGCTCTGTCTGCTGCAACTCATCCAAAACCTCAACAAAAGGAAATCACCGAGGTGAAGCAACAACAAAAATCCAGCACTCTTCATTTGGGTCGTTTCTGATGATACGATTGGATGCCTGCTGTTAACGCCCTCACTGACCGATCTGTTCAGGCAAGTATCACCTCTGATGGATTAACTATGTTGTCAATAATCTGCAAAAGAACATTTGAGAACTATTTTCCCAAAAACACACAACACCAGTGGCTCTGATTTAGGGACATCTGTTCTTGTTTTTTTAATATTTACAATCATTTTTCAGACCAACAGAAAAACGGTTCCTGTTGCTTTAGGAGTTCTTCCTGCTGTCAGCTCAGCTTAAAGAAAAACAAAGTTGTAAAAAGCAATTTCTGCACATCAGTTTCCAAACACTTTGGAGGAAGACTTACAGAATCATCCTCAGGTCCCAGAAGTAAGCACTTCATGAAACAGAGCCTTCACAGTGTGAAAGCTCTGCGTTATGCGTTACATTAACGCACTCTTCCCTTCTTCCCTTCTGCCCTCTGCACATTATCACTTTAACAGCTCTTCTCAGACATTTTGCACACATGTTTACTATTTTAGTGTTTTTATTCTATTTTATTTCATTATCATATTCAGTTCATTACTATTGCACTACTTGTTATTGCACTACTTGTTTGTTTGTTTGCACCATGCCGACCAGGCCAAATTCCTGGTAATGTGTCATCATTACTTGGCAATAAATCTTTTTCTGATTTCTGATTCTGATTCTGAAATACCACCTTAATATTAGGCCTCATGCTCATTCACACATATACAACAGAACTGCAACAGGGAGAAGGGAGGGAGGAACGAACGAACGGAATGAAAGCAAAAGAATGAACGGAACAGAAAAGATAGAAAAAATTTAAAAAGGAAAGAAGGATTGAAAATTCTTTTTCCTTGGTTTGACTCTTCCTTTTTCCAAGAAAGAAAAATAAAAACAAGGCAAACTCGATATATTCAATCACTTCCTGCAATGGTGTATTTTCTCCAGTTATCACTTCATTTTGGCTTAATACAAAGGTTTCCTGGTGAGCCCACCCTGATGTACGGCCTTAGTATCTCTTATTAACCGGTTTTACATACTGTTTTGGTTCTAAGTGTTAGTAACCACAGTCCACGTGTCCGTGCAGAGGTAATAACTGAACTTTCAGCCAAGGAAGACGCTCAAAACACAAATTGGAAACTTTATAAGAAAGTGGAAAAGTCTGAGATCAAGTTTAAGAAACGAAAGAAGACAACTGATTCCAAGAAGGATAAAATTCCAGTCGTGTTTGGAGTGGAAGTGAACTTTGGTGCGCACTCAAGACAGAGCTAAAGCTGTGAAAACATTCGGATTCTGCTGCCAAGTTAATGGAAGTGAGTACACGATCAAATCGGCCATTTATTTTATTTATTTATGAGTTGTGGTTTTTGTCAGGCTAATTGTGTTGTATTCTAATTTATATAATGTTCAGATTTTGAGCTGAGTAGGTACAAATGACCATGCTAATGACAGTGAACAGAAATTTGTTTTTTTATTACCGGTATTGCTTATGCGGTGAATTCATTGAACCACCCAAAAAAATGACAGTTTATGATTGGTTAAAATTATAATACAACAAATTTATGGTCGTGTGCACACTGGAAGAGCTGTATCAGAGACAAATATATCAGATATGTTTTCAGACATTTCTTTTACATCAACATGAAATATAACGCATCTTCGATTCACATTTTATTTTTATTGCTTATCAAATCAAATTACACGGCATGAATCACAACTAAATATTTAAATTTGACCAAACTTACTGTGTTTTTTTTTGTATGTTTTTTGGTTGTATTACTGCAGTGCTGCCATGTTTACATTACATACATTGATTGTGATTGGAAGTTATATAAACTGTTGTGCAGGACTAAAGAATTTTTTTCAGAATTGAATCTTGGCAGATGTATTTCCAGGAGAAAACACTGGATTTCATATATAATTAATATCCCTATAATGGAAGGAGGACCTTTAAGGATGGGCAGAAAAGTGAAAGAAAAGGCCAGAGCCCTGGTGCTTCTATTCTTTCATGATTGGGAGACCTGGACGCTAACCAGTAACCTAAGGTGATGACTGTACGATCGTTGATAATAGGTCTCTCTGGAGGATCCTTGGGGACCTCTGGAATAATTTTGGGCCCCATCATACATCTGGCTCAAACCAGCGCAAAGCTGAGGGCAGGGGTCATTACTAATTTCCACCCAACAAAGTTATGCCCAGCTCCCTCTAAATAATACCACCATTTGCAATCCCGTCTCTTTGAAATACAAAACAGTATGGTACTGTGTGGTAAATCTATGCCAAGTAGGCAGTTGTCAAAAATTGAGTGACCATGCTGGAAGGAGACAAGTGAGGGAAGCCAACAAAACACCAATGACAGCTCTGAAAGAATTATAGGCTTCTGTGGATGTGAGTGGAGAAACTGGGAATGGTGCAACATTTGCCTGTTGCATCCCCATTCACGGCTTCATGTTGGAGTGGACTAGAGAAGGATTGTAAAAGAGGAAAACAGATCAAATCTAGGCTCGGATTTCCCATGTGCCTTCTGTAGCTGCAGCTGAAATGTTGCATGTTCTTTTTAAGAAAATCCTCCTCTTCATTGTGACACTGAATCACTGTGCAACTTTTGTCTGTTGCATCACTAGTTTCTCCAACCACAGGAGCCTAGAACTAAGGAGATCGGTCATCATCTTGTGGTCAGACACTGGTTTGAGAACTCTGACCACTTAACAGTTTGTTCCTTCCCTAAAGATTCAGTTGAAGACCAGTACATAGTCATCTGCTTGGTGTCTGTCTGGGCAGACAACATGCAGGGCATAGATGTAAACAGACAAATTACCAAAGCCCACCGACCAACCTCAGGGGATGCTGAATATCATCCAAAAAGTCACAGTACTTGGTGGCAATTCTGGGCTGTAAGGGCTAGCCAGAAAGTGGATTATGAACTAATGGTGTATAAGGAGGCAACTGTTGAAGGAATCTGTGAGCAAATGACAACCATGCTGCTTACAATGCCATCCCAGCATTATGTGCCAAACCTACACCTTGTGCATTCGGAGTCATATCAAGGGATAGCACAGTCCTGAGAGCTGTCTGCAGTCCTAACCCACTGGGCTGGCTCCTTTGTGCAGTTGAAGGAGGCCGATTACCCTGCCAGGATGATTTAAATATCCAGTGTTGAGGTTGCTGTGGCTGATCCTTTTTTAGCTGTGAACCAATGAACCTCAGTGAGAGTGATAAGGGTTAGAAGGAATATGTGATATCCGGGTTAAACTTTTTATGGCAGTCTTTGACTGGAAAGAAAAAAAAAAAACCTGCACCCTGTTAACCCTGCATGCCCCGTGGACTGGAACACTGAGCTCAGGGGTGTGAGTGTGGGTGTTACCTGTGCATTGGTAACACTCATGTGCTTCATTTCTGCGGTTAGCAGGTCGACATCCTGGCAAAGTTGTTGGAACTGCTGCTGTAGTGACGTCAGCTCTTCCTGCTGACAGAGGTGGGCATTTTCCTTGGACTGGGGCCCCACTGGCATGGAACCGACTTCTACTGTTGTCTCCTGGAGTGCACACAAAGACCCAGTACACACAGGAAGTTGTTATACTCTTACAATAGAAACGGTGCAGATTTAAAAATGCCTTGTGATTAAATACCACCATCATTGGTATTTACCTGAGTGAAGGTGAATTTTTGTGTGTGGGTGAAGTGAGTGCCCTTTGTCAGGGTGTGGCCAATGACGGTGGAGCCTCTGAAGCCTTGCAGAAGCTCTGATAAGTCAGAGGTTGAGCGTGAACCACCAAAGGCACTTTCAGGACAGGGCAGTGCAGCAGAGCGAAGCTGCTCCTCAATGCGTTTATGCAAGCGAGCAAGTTTTCTGGAGCGGTACTCCTGTTCAACACCACAAGGGAAAAAAAAAAAAAAACTGAATCGACTAAGAATGTATGACGATCTCTGCTGACTAACTCAAAGGTCATGCCCCAGCACAGAACCTATGAGATGTAAGATGTGCACTGGTAAAGTAGCTGTGAAGTCCTTTTGAGTCAGCATGTACACAGAAGGACATCAGTAAGCTGTCGACAATCGAAATGTAAATGTGGTGATGAGGAAGGCTTGCCTGTGGAATAAGGCGTGAGAGCAGTCCCTGGCTGTTCCACTCAGCCTCCCACTCCTGAGCAGCACTCAGCTCAGCCGTGTGCTGCTCCAGCAAGGACGACAACACAGAGGCATGACGGCAAGGCTGGGCAGTCACAGGAAGAAGACCGTCGCGTTGGTAGTCCTTCACCGCTAAAATCGACACAGAAACACACCATTTCAAAACACAAATACTCCTCGGAAAATTATTTTGATGTGAATTTGTGGCCCTGCGATGGACTGGCGACCTGTCCAGGGTGTACCCCGCCTCTCGCCCAATGACTGCTGGGATAGGCTCCAGCACCCCGTGACACTTAATTGGATTAAGCGGGTATTGAGAATGGATGGATGGATGGATGAATTTTGTATTTGGGCATGGGCCAAAAACAACATGTCAATCCTGCCTCCTGATGGACTGGTGATACTGCTCCATTTTGTGTTGTTCATTAACAGTGATGAAATTGAGGTAAGAAAGTAGCAAGTAGGCTGGACTGGAGAGACTGACGCAAAGCCACAATCTAGGAATTCTACATGGTACATTCTGGTGCACTCTTGGAATAATTTTTTTTTTCAATTCTCTGTTAATCAGAAACCACAGAGAATTTGACTGCTAGAGTGATAAATATGAAACATTGTTAGATTGGTATTTTGGTATTTGCATTCCACAGTGTCACTGAACACACTGGAGTGAAAGATGCCATGACATCATATTAAGATAAAGTGCAATAATCAGAAACTTAATCCAATAATATATATTATACTGAAATGGGCCATTCTCCATAAGTATTTTAACTTTATGTACTTTAAGTATATTTTGATACCAATACTTGTGTAGTTTTACATCTAGCATTTTCAATGCAGGATTTTTACTTTGTCAGTCTGCTGCTCTACACTCTTATCCAGTTGGTGGCGTTAATACATTCACAGGTTTGTGAACCACTAGGGATGCTGTGTTCTGTTTGTTTGGTCCCCCCCCCAATCAGAGTCATTTAATATTGAGTATCTACCAATACCGACTCCCAATCCGATACATGTAACACTTTTAATCCAAACTGTTCCTTGATGCATTTGTTCAGTAAACAGATTTTTTTTTTTTTTTTTTTTTTTTTTTTTTTTTTTTAGTTGTTAAAAATATATTCTTTATTACTAGTATGTGCAAAAAATAAAGTCTTTAAAATGTCTTCAAAAGTGGATCATTTCTTAAAGGGGGGGTGGAGGCCGTTCCGACCCCTCTGGCTATGGGCCTAAACAATCCCTGTGAGCAGGACGAAAACAGACATGATGAGAAGAAAAAGCCATTTATTTATGTGGAAAGCGGTAAGAAGGTGTTATCGCATGTGGCTTCCGTCAGAAAGAGACTTGGTGCATATCTGAAGCAGAGTGAAATATGTTTTTCAAACTTGCACTGGCTGTTTTCACTGCGTCGGCACCGTGCTATGGTCTGACACTCACTGTTGATTATCGGTGTGAATAAAATAGACAAATATTGAACAAATCCAGTGCTCTCAGTCAATCCAAAATGTTAACCTGAATGTTTAACAAAGGAAAAGTGAGTTTTGACTTTCTCAAGGGGAATATATACACTCCTGAATAAAATCTTAAGACCGGGGGGAAATTACAATTTCGCGGTGGTGGACCATAACCAGGTTGTAAGTAGAGCTTACAAACACTTGTAATTTTCCCCCAGTCTTAAGATTTTGTTCAGGAGTCTATGTCTGCACAATTAGGCAACAAAATGAAAAACTAAAATTTTCCCATCTCAGTTGTTTATTTGTTATACTTATTCTAATAAATGAAAATAAACACTTTTGACATTTGAAAAATATTCAGTGACCAATACAGCCACCCTTCTTTTCAATAACTGCCATGATCCTTCCATCCATGGAGTCTGGCAGTTTTTTGATCTGCTGACGATCGATTTTTGGTGCAGCAGCAACCACAGCCTCCCAAATGCTGTTCAAAGAGGTATAGTTTCCCTCACTGTAAGGCTGAGTCCACACGGCTGCATTTTCATTGGGAGTACTGGCTTGCAACGACCAAGGCACGTGGCCGGATCTGAAAATATCTGCATACACATAAAGTCGTGTTCATTTCTTCGATGGCATTTGGAGTGAAGTGTAGTGCAGCACAAATGGAAAGGGTGTCACATGTTGCCATCATGTGGCAGGAGGCTGACAGTGGCGCACACGGGGTCGGGAAGTGCTTGACAGGCGCAGGGTGTGCACTATGCTTTCTGTGGGCTGTAGATATGCCACATGCAGATTATACAGCATGATGTTTATCACTAAAAATGCTAATTTCTTACGCAAGAGCCAAGAACACACTGGCATATGTTTAGACCACCATAGTAGCTCTAAAAAATGGTAATCTCGTTAACCCGACCCACGATACAAAAAATTTCGATCCCCTCTTCCTGGTTGCGCATGCGCGCCACCTATATAGGCTCGGCCTCCAACCAAACACTTCCTTCTTCTCATGGGCGCGGACCGGCATAGTCGCGCTTCTTTTCCGCTCCAGGTATGTAGCTTTTCAGCTTGCATTTCGATTTGTTTACACTTATCCCCCTGTTGAATTGTTTTCTGCAGAGGTTTCCTGTTGTGGTGATTCTTTGGCAGGCGTAGTGGAGCACACTTTTATTGGTTTATCGGAACGTTGGCCGGTATTTCGGGACTTTGACTTCCCTTCCGCCGAGCAGGCACGTTGCGTTGCTAGTTTCGGAGCTGGTTTTTGACTGGCATTTATCAATTCGCTCTTTTTTTTTGGGAGAGGAATTGTTTGTTTTCTCTGAAATTTTGTCTTTTCTGATAAACCTTTGTGAGCCAGCCGGTGTTGGTAGCATGTACTGGGCTCAATTCAATTCAATTCAATTCAATTTATTTATATAGCGCCAAATCACAACATAGTCGCCCCAAGGCGCTTCACAAGAGTAAGGTCTAACCTTACCCACCCCGAGCAAGCACAATGGCAGCAGTGGTAAGGAAAAACTCCCCGGATGTTTTATGAGTATAGGAAGAAACCTCAAGCAGACCAGACTCAGAGGGGGGACCATCTGCTATGGCCATACTATCAATAAGACAGAAATACAAAATACAAAGTCCAACAAGAATTATAAAACATGCACAGAAAGTCCACATGTCCAGTCTTTGAAAATCATTTCATTCATCATCCACTCTGATCTTTTGTGTTGAAATCCTGCGAATGGTGAGGGTGAGGAGTCCAGACGCCGACAGCTGGTAATCCAGTCCGCAGTCCAACTTCAGCCGCATACACCGTGTCTTCCTCATCAGGACCTCAGGCAAAGGGCAGAGCAGAGA
>OMMV01209225.1:0-10584 GCA_900302635.1 Chatrabus melanurus | reverse complement strand
GAGCTTTGTGTCAATTTTTCATAACTACTGAACTGTCAGAGCAGTTTTTATTCATGATATTTGCATCAAAACAACTGCAGGGAGTCGGGGTAGGTACTGAATTTTTGTACTGAAGAGTTGTGTTCGAAAAAGAGAAAAAAAAAATTTCTCAAAAGTCTTTCAAAATGAAATGTAGTTTATCAGCCAGATACTCAAAAGTCTCTTTTCAAAATAGTTGCAAAGTGACCCGATCTAGTTATGATACAGATATCTGCAGGACTGGCATAAATAAAAACATGCTAACAGTGTTAAAGAAGAAGTAGATCTGGTGGGGTCCGCATGGACCCCAGGTGTACAGATTAGTAAATTTCATGACGTGTACTGATGTGGGTTAAGACTACCGAGAGTATGTTTTTTCCTAATAATAAAAAAGAAAATCTCTGCTTGAAAAAAAATAAACAAGGATTGTTTTACTATTATGGATTTTGATGAAAATCAAATTTAGCCCTGGTCTTACAAAGAATTTCTTGGCCTGGACACAAACGAAAATCTTAAAATCCTGCCTGGATTAAGAGATTGGGTGTTAGTCAGAACTACGGCAGCTGTGTTGCGTCTGTTTGAGTTGTGTGCGCAAATGTCTACAGATGCAATCTAAAGTACATTTGCCGATTCTCCTCCCACACATAAATCAATTATTAGGTAAACGATGCACAAATACAATAAGGTTAAACTCAACCAACAACAACAATATAGTCACGAGTACGGCACGCAAACATCAGTAGATACAGATGAAAAACGTGTGCGAGGAGTCATGAACAACTACATGTGCATTAGTAAGATGTAGGTCTGTAACAGGAGGAGCTTATGGTATAATTCACTCTAATTCTATTACAGACGGCGATGATAACACGGCTCCAAGTGAGATATTATCTCAGATGGACCGACACACTACAACAGGAATAAACACAAGGAATTACGGCTACAAATAAGAATATAAGCGGGAAACTGGCAGAGAAAGTGTTTGACGACAGTTGAAGGTAAGGAATGTGAGAGATAAATGAACTTGGACAGACAGGTGATAATTCCCCAGATACTGAAGGTGTGTGGCCAAGAAAAGGGAAAAAAACTCATCTACCTCTCTGTTAGACTGAGGGTATCCAGTACACAGTCCATTCACATTCCCACTGGAATTCCCATTGTTGCTCCTGAAGTGATGCACCGCATCTTTTTCCATCGGTTCGTCTCCTCCACCGTCTCGCTCTCCTCCGCCTCCTTCGTCTCCTGTGTTCTCTCCGCTCTCATTCATTTCCTCCAGAGCGATGCTGAACTGGGCGAGGGTTCGAACCATCTGCAGCATACGGAGCGGTCCGTGATTCCTGTACGCGTGCTCAATTTGGCACGTAGACGCACACAGACAGCCAGAAAATACCTGCAGGGTTTCTTCTCACGCAAACTTTGTCTCCATGTCTACAGAATAAAGCCAAATTTAAAAAAACAAAACCAAAAAAAAAAAAACCCCTGAAGGTCGAAGAGGGACGTGAAGAAAAAACACCCACTGTCCTCCTTCTTATTCACAACATAAGCCAAACATGTTGTGGTCTCATCTTATGGAAACAGTCCCCCAGACGAAGCAAATTCTCAGCTCTTCCATAAACACAGTCGGTCTTCATGTCTGTGCATCTCTTCTGTAGCAGGTAGGCTCGGCTCCACGGCTTTTCACTCAGTGCATGAGTGATGCGACGTGCACGTGGGACGTGAAGGCAAAGGAAGACACTACAGTGTGTCTGCATGGGTGTCTGAGCTACTTCTACTGCATGGATGAAAGAAAACCAGAGCGCGGCTGAAGGTGTGTGGTGCTCAGAGCGATAGAATGAGTGTGTGGGCGTGTGTGTTTTGGCCCTCCCCGTGGGTGTGTTATAACAAGAGACAGCAAGCAGGGCAGACGCTGGCAGCGCGCAGTCAGACTCTACCAATCACTGCATCAAGAATCAATTTACTAATTACTGCATAAATAATCAATTTTGGTGTCTGACAGAAGGAGGGTGACACAACCAAGGACACTTCCTCCCCCCCTTATCATAAGTAATAATTATCAATCAATATTTTGATGAATCAATTATTGCTTGGGCAGGAAAATTAAGGATGTGATCCTGATACTTAGAATCACAGTATTTGAGTAAAATCCTGCATACTCTCATGGGTCACTTTTCTGGTGTTTGATTCTGGTCTCTGGGTTATTCGGTTTCTGATATTACTTCCCTTGTATTATGATTCCATGGGGTTGCACTGCTCTCTAGTGATGTTCTCCTACATGTTAGTACTCCTCACGATCTCTAATGAGTCTCCTACGTGTTAATTCTCCTCGGAGTCTCTGGTGATTCTCCTACGTGTTAGTTCTCCTCGGGGGTCTCTAGTGATTCTCCTACGTGTTAGTTCTCCTCTGGGTCTCTAGTGATTCTCCTATGTGTTAGTTCTCCTCGGGGTCTCTAGTGATTCTCCTACGTGTTAGTTCTCCTTGGGGTCTCTAGTGATTCTCCTACGTGTTAATTCTCCTTGGGGTCTCTGGTGATTCTGCTACGTGTTATTTCTCCTTGGGGTCTCTGGTGATTCTCCTACATGTTAATTCTCCTCGGAGTCTCTGGTGATTCTCCTATGTGTTAGTTCTCTTCGAGATCTCCAGTGATATTCTCCTATGTGTTAGATTATCTCTTGGGTTTTTACTCTGACATCTCTTCCGTGTTCTCTCCATGTAGCTTTACTTCCTGTTACTAGTTTCTGGGTTCACGTGTCTCTGCACTTCTGCGGTTAATTGTTTGCCGGCTTTTATAACCTCTCACAATGTGTTACCTCCTCGTCATTGTTTCCTAGTGTTTGCCTCTGTTATTGACCCATGCTGCCATTCAGTGTTTCCTGAGCCTTGCCTGCCGATTCTGGATTTGGTCGCCTGGTATGACAGATCTCTGTGTATTGTGTTTTTGGATAACTCTTCTGCTGCTCCCTTTAAGGACACTGTTGCCTGTTGGACTGATCTCCCGTGTTCTTGACCTCTAACTGAGCAAGCAACCAATCCTATTGTCTGCTGCTCCAAGTGAACTGTTGCTATTGATTGCTTTGGCACAGCCTGCTGGAACTGTTGCAAATAAACCAGCTTTTACCTGCCATTTTTGTGGTTTTCTGTGTTGATGTCCTCTGTCTAAGCCATTACACATACAGCTCTAATTGGAACAATATTTATTTGTGTAAGATAATGAGACAAAACTGACTATCATTTCATTTAAAATGTGTACAAATGCATTTGGATGAGTCATAATTAATGAGTGACCAGTTGAGAGAGTGCGTTCATCCGGGTAAGATGCAATGTAGTCTTAAACTAACCGAGTTTGCTAATGTTTCAGCCAACGTAGTGTAAGCCATCTAGATGCAGACATGAAACTCAGCCTTTCTGACAAAAAGATACACACAACAGCAGATACTTTGGCTGTCGTTCAATCGAAGGCAAATAGTGAAGGCAAGCAGAAAAATTAAAGCCTCTTTCTTACATACACTGCAAACTTGAACTTGTGAGAGAATGGACAGGTTCAAATCAGCTGGTCTGGACATTAAACAGACTTTAACCTGTCAGCTTCCTGGATTCAAAGGTGTGTTGATGACGTTTTTATCATGCAACTGCTGTGAAACCAGAAGAATATGTACATCTGAGGTTGAAGAAAAGGGACATTTACACAAAGATGCCAATGAAAATGCCTAACTGCAGAACATATGAGATACGGAAATTTCTGTTAACTACAAGGCACTCAGAGAGCGCATACCTCTGCCAAGGCCACATATTCCTTAATGCTTCTTCTGGATCCTGGATCCAAAATATGTTCCAGATCACATTCAAAATAAAATCCCTCATTTTCTAGGACATGATCCATCTGCTCACCAAATTTCATCAATATCCTCCCACACATTTTTGAGTTAAATGTTGCTATGTGCCAAACATTATTCTGGATCTCAGTTCCAGAATATATTCTTGATCACCTCCAAAACTGAATCGCATATTTCCTGGAACATTATCTATCTGCTCACCATATTTTATTGAAATCTGTTTATTACTTTTTGAGTTATCCTGCTAATAGTCAAACAAACAGACAAACGCCAGTGAGAACATTACCTCCTTGGCGGAGGTAATAATTGGCAACACTGAAATCATCAGATAAATATATGAAACAACAAGAGCGATTTACACAGCGTACTTTTTGTTTCCTATTCTACCTCCTGGAAGTAAAACAACAGCACAACAAACATGCAGAGACAGAAATGTTGCAGCTAAAGGCGCAATCTCACTATAACGTTTACCCCAGTGTTTGGTGAACGCAGGGAAAGGTCGAGAAAAGTGGCCAAACGGTGAGTTTGGTAGTGCACCTCAAATGCAGCACGGCATTCCAAAACACGGTGCTAGCGCTCCATTAGAACAAGGGGGACTTTTGTCACCATGGCAACGTGCGGGAGAGGGGTTCAACATACCACTGTAAAGTGATTCTGAACAGGCAGCAGTAGCCAGCGGTACATCGGCAAATGGCGAGGAATTTTAAACGTTGAAAATTTTTGGACACGGTCGACGTTCATCGACGGAGGACAGCGGAGCCCAATGGAGGCTAGCAGAGGCTAGCGGACACTGACGTTTGCAAATACGGTCGTCTACTTTGGCCCAAACATCTAGGTGAGATTGCGCCTTTAGCAACAATAAACACAATGACAGTGAAGACAACCAGGAGGTGAAGAGCAGAGTCTTAGTAAAATGGACGACAATTGGCCAGTCAGTGTTTCCACCCTATCACAGTTTTTTGACCACATAACGGTCCCCAACCCATAGGCACGCTCCGGATCTCAAACAACTCCCACGTAGATCCCATACGCCCCAGACCTGGATGGATGCATGGACAAATGGATGGATCCCCAAGATGCGCCACTGACCGGCACACCCACGCGCACCGACGCTCTTCTGCACCTGCCTGGAATGCAGCAGAAGGACCTCCTAGTTCCGGTGGCACCATGTGCATCTTGATATTAGCAAAGCGCGCCATTTACCGTCTTCACTGAACACTTTTTCCATGTTGGTTAAGTTCAAGCATGGTATGAGGTAGCTCTTTGTTTTTGTACTTCGTCGATAATATACCGACAACAGGCTTTAAGCCTTTTAACTCCAACAGAGATCAGACGGCGATAAAAGGAAAGGTCACTAAAGGACACTTAAAGGTCAAACGCATGGCAGGAAATTGGCCTTTAATCCTTGCTTGGTGTTTTTTTTTTTGAAGGACAAGTGACACAAATTCAACATGGCAGCCTCTCAGGCGTGTGGAGTTTTTAAGACAGTTCTGGTGAGGTTAACCCTCCAACTACAGGCTTACTTTTAGCAACATCTGTGACACCATTTCAACTTGTTGCTCAAAAATCCATCCAACTAATAATTTCCTATTCACATCCGATGGGCTGAAACTCCACAAAGAAGTTAAATTTTAAGCGACAGCTGTGGATTTTATTTTATTTTATTTTTTAAGAGGCAACAGAAAGGCTCATGTAATGTCACTTTAACATCCCAAATGTGATATTATAATTGAGCTGACGCTGGGGATGAGAGCACCATCATCATTGCATAACCAATTACATCAGCATCCATAACATAGCACGTCGTCTCCATAGCAACTCCAGAGTGCTCACATCGTCATCATCATTTCCTGTACAGTGATCAACGCAGTTGCTAGGTAGTGAAGACAAAAGCTATGCGTGTACACAGACACACACACACACACACACACACACACTCACATATGTGCAGCCTGAGGATGGAGTGTTGTTCCTGAATGGGTTAGCAGCTCATACTTGACTGGCCTAGATTTCCAAAAGGGGCGCAGTCACACAGGCACATCATGCACCAAGGTCACTTCACTGCTTCCTTTTCTAAGAAATGCTGTTTTTGTTGTTGTTATTCAATCAGACATCCACCGGGGGTGGATGTTATGTGACTGTCTGTAATAATTTTGTAAAGTTTGGTCCAGAGGCTGTCCTTGGATTAAGGAAGTGTTGATTAAATTTTGAGGGAGAGTCGACTCAGATTAATAATTCTTTTGTCGGAAAATATGACCGATACAGAGCGGGATGAATGTTAGTGTTGAATGCTACACGCCGTTAAGCGACATCTGAGGTGACGTCTGCATTCCAACCTTTGAGCCGACATCGCCCCACAAAAACCTGAGTCTCTCTCTCGGAAAACAAAACCGCAGTGAGAAGTGATGACGCCTGTCAGCACGCTCACTGGCCACAGGTGTGTGCGAGACAGAGGAGGGGTGGGCGACCACAGGGGTGGCGGGCGAGACAGAGGAGGGGTGGGCGACCACAGGGGTGGCGGATACGCGATGACCCAAACAGGTTTCACAGATTTTCCTGTGCATGCGTGCTGCTCATGTCAGCTGAGCCCGTTTGTGTCCAATTATCCATCTGGCATTTCTCACAGCAGCCCTCGTTCATTTACATACACACCCACACAGGACACTGCCAACAACAAAACAAATGCAGTAGGATCACATGAATAATGTTTCTGCGTGCAGCAGGATGGCAGCTAATTTATTACTGGTACCACCTCGGTGTCCATCAGAACCAGGCTTTGGAAATGAAAGAAAGTGACAAACAAGCTCATTTCAAGCTACACGCAACTTCAACACCACACATGTATTGAGAGAGGCAGGGAGAGAATGAAGAAGCGTCTGCTTTGGCTACATTCATAAAAAATACTTTCTGCGGGGTTGTGTGGACTTGTGACCGTGCTAATCGGGTTTTAGAATGTAACCGCCGTGAAATAATCAGAAAATAATGGTTTATTTATCTGGTTTAGTAAATTTCTCTGTGGAAAGGGACGCTCTCTCTCTCACAGACCCCATTCACTCGGTACTAGGGGTGTAACGCTACACCTCCCTCACAGTGTGGTACATCAGGGTTTCAAGCTCAGTACGGTTCAAATCACGGTACATTTCTGTCAGGTTTCCTCGCACAGGTACAGAATTAAAGACTTGTACAAAATTGTCTTGAGGATCTACGGTTTCCACATCCAGAAAATTCTGCCTGAAGTTTTTACACTGGATTTTGCGCGATCATATTAAAAACAAACAACTGATCATGACGACATAATTCATAGTCAACGTTGCAAACCTCACGGCTTTTTAACGGCACACAGCCCATGGTTCAGTACACGTAAAATATTGTGGCTTTGCGGTTTATCGTTGCACCCCTACTCTGTACATCACTTGACCATCTCCGTTGTTCCCTTTTGCTTTCGTGACTAAATTCATACAAAATCCTTTCAGCCGGGGTTGTGTGGAGGTATGACCGTGTTGTTTGAGATGTAAAACATAATCGCTGTGAAGCAATCAGAAAGCAACAATTTACGAAACAGTCCGTCTCTCTCACTGACAACCACACCTGCTCCTAATTTCCATCATCGACTCAGCATCCACTAACCATCCAGCACACGGCATACATGTCGGTGGCGTATCTCCTAATAAAACAACGCTGCTTTTTTTGGATTGATCTGGAGAATCAAAGTTAACCTGTTCAATCGGTTGATCCTCATTCTATGCCGTTTTAATGTGGCGAGTTATAAGATGGTAGCATTTATTGTTTCTGAGTTATTGCGCGAAAAAACTGGAGGATCTATCTTGGTCGAATATGCGGAGGATGTGATGCATTTTTGCTTAATATACAAATCTAGGCTTGTGTTTGCCTCTAGTCTAGATTTCATATTGTTTTTAATAATGGTTTTGTCTGTGCCGTGCTAACCATACAGCTATCTGTGCCGTGCTAACCATACAGCTAACCTGCAAAGAACCACTCAAAGCTGGTTGATTGAACTGAACTCCAGTCATTTTCAGAGTAACTTGGAAACTTTATTGTGGTGCAGCTTAGCTAGAAATTTCCAGATAATTGTGCCTTTTAGTGATAAAAGGACAAAATTTGGTACAAATATAGCCAAAGGCATTCCAAAACAATTTGGATGTTGAGCCATCACCAATTTTCAATATGTCACCCCTACCATTGGTTAGCAGTGACAGCTGTTTGCTGATCAATTTTCTTATCAGGGATGGATATTTATTGATACAGAGGACATAATTAGCTCAATTTATCCACCAGTGGGTTTTTTTTTTTTTTTTTTTTTACAGAAAATGTGCTGTCAATCCCTCCAACAAAGGCTGCCTTAGAGCACCATGTTAAGAGAGCAGTGTACCTAGAAGACCATTCCTTTCTGGGACCAGATACTGGTGTCTACACCAGAACCAACTTCACCCTGTAGGTGGGGCTGGTCAAAGACATCTGAGGGGCACTATGAACCCTTCTGGACATGCCTACCAGATGCAGACCAGTCCAGCTATGCACTTCTTACCTGCAAATGTAAGAAGGGTTGTGTTAGGCAGTGCAAGTGCGAAAAAGCTGCATTATACGGCACAGCCCCACAGTCTATTCAAGACTTTCCTGTCATAGACCCTAGGTTGGGGCAGTTATTGTTATCACTTATTATTATTCAAACCCCTGTCAGACCGGAAAATCACTAAGGGCCCTTGGGCAAGGTCCTTAATCCCCAAGTTGCTCCCGATGTGCAGTCGAGCGCCTTGCATGGCAGCACCCTGACATCGGTGTGTGAGTGTGTGTGTGAATGGGTGAATGTGAGGCATCATTGTAAAGCGCTTTGAGCGTCTGCTTCAGATGGAAAAGCGCTATATAAATGCAGTCCATTTACCATTTATTTTGAGTGTAGAATTGTAGCTTCTGAGCAATTCTGAATCTCCAAATTCAAATTTGGAGTTTATTGAAATTACAATTTTCATACTGATCCCGGCCGCCATCTTGAAAAATGTATTATCCAAATGGCAATTCCCAAGAACTATGTAAGGGGGATAAACTGAACTAATTATGTCCTCAATATCATTAAATATCCATCCCTAATAAGAAAATTGCTAAGAAAACAGCTGTCACTGGCGACCACTGCCAGCCATTTTTCAAAATGGCTGTTATGGGAGACATATTACAAATTGGTGATAGCTCAATATCCAAATTGTTTTGGAATGCCTTTGGCTATATGTTTACCAAATGTTAGGCTTTTATCACAAAATGCACAATTGTTATGTTTATCTGCACCACTATTATTGTTTCTATCCCCGACTCGTCTAAAGCCAATTCATAGAAAAGCTAATGAATTTGTTGTTTTAAATGAGATGTAGTATACAACCCATAATTTTATGTTTTATATTTGTATTTAATCTAGACCATGTTGTAGAGATTGATTTTCACTGAGGTTCAAGAACAATTTTTTTTTAGAAAATGGGTATAAAAAAATCCAAATATTTTGTCATCAACAGTATAAAAGCCCAGGCATAGTAAACGATTGATCAAAACAGCATGTGCTGATCAACTAATGGATCCACGAAATAATCACTTTCTGCTGGAGTATGCAGATCTGTTACCGGCTGCATTTTAAAGCTGAGAAGAAGAAGGACTGCATTTCCATAGCGCTTTTCCATCTGGCAGATGCTCAAAGTGCTTTACGATGATGCCTCACATTTACTTCCATCCATTTTGACAGCTCCTTATCCACTGAGCTCCCTGCTCTGAGGAACAAGATGTTGGTTGACGACTGATGATTCCAAGAAGATGATTTCCAACGTTACAGTGCAAGAGGTCAGAGCCAAACTCTTCCTCTCTCCATCTCTTGACATGACTCATCTCTCCCTCTTCTCTATAAAAATCCATCTCCAGGTACATCTCAACTTTTTTCAGCTCCTCTCTCCAGCCGTCTCCTTCTTCCAACAGTATCCACAAGGGGGCAGCAGACATGATACTCAACCATTTACAGAGAATATTTGACACAAATGTAAACAAAATGCTGAAACACAAACAAAGCCCAGGCTGGAAGCGTCTCCCCAAAAACTGGTGATTACTTGCAAACATAACACACGTTTTTAAAGAAAAAAAAAAAAAGTATTATTTTTAGAAGCTGCCGAAAGTTTGCTTACATTCGTAGTGTTTGTAAACATACATAACAAAACGACTACATTTTTATAGTTAGAATTTGATGACAAAAAAAAGTTTATTCTGTACTACGGAGGCAAGGTTGAACTCTTATAGTTTAAAAAATTAAGGTGTCAAAGTGTTTCTTCTGCTTTAAGGATAAAAAAAATAGAAATTACAGTAATATTAAGAATATCAAATGTAAACTGGGCGGCACGGTGGTTCAGTGGTTAGCACTCTTGCCTCACAGCAAGAAGGTCTGGGGTTCGATTCCCACCATGCCCAGTTCCTTTCTGTGTGGAGTTTGCATGTTCTCCCCGTGTTTGCATGGGTTCCCTCCGGGCACTCCGGTTTCCTCCCACTTCCAAAGACATGCAGGTTAGGTGAACTGGTAACTCTAAATTGACCGTAGGTGAGAGTGTGGCTGCGTTTGTCTGTCTATATGTGGCCCTGCGATGGACTGGCGACCTGTCCAGGGTGTACCCTGCCTCTCGCCCAATGACTGCTGGGATAGGCTCCAGCACCCCGTGACCCTTAATTGGATTAAGCGGGTATTGAGAATGGATG
>OMMV01209163.1:0-10833 GCA_900302635.1 Chatrabus melanurus | reverse complement strand
CCTGGTACTTCTCGATTTTCTCGTGCTCCTTCTTTCTGATGTTGCTGTCAGCTGGGATTGAAACATCTATCACAACTGCAGTCTTCTGTTCCTTGTCAACCACCACTATGTCTGGTTGGTTGGCCAGCAGCTGCTTGTCTGTCTGGAATTTGAAGTCCCACAGGATCTTAGCCCTGTTGTTCTCAACCACCTTCGGAGGTGTCTCCCATCGGGACTTGGGGACTTCTAATCCATATGCGGCACAGATGTTCCTGTACACTATCCCCGCCACTTGGTTGTGCCTCTCAGTGTACACAACATCATGGTGGAGTGGAGCAGAGAAAGATTTTCTTCAAAAAAAAGACAAAAAAAGCTGCAGTTTTCCAGAAGGCACATGGGAGATGCTAGCCCAGATTTGATCTGTTTTGTTGTATGAAAATTCCTCTCTGCTCCACTCCACTATTAAGATGTGAGTGGTGATGCAAAATGCAAAACTTGCACTATCTGCAATTTCTCCAATCAAAGCCAGAGAAGTATGTAACTTCATCAGAGTTGTCATGGGTATTTTGCTGGCTTCCCTCACTAGTCTCCTTCTTGCGTGGTCACTCAATTTTTGAGAACTGCCTACTTGACACAGACTACCATAGTGTTTGTATTTCTTCATAATTGATGTGAATGAAGTCCAAGACATATTCAGTAACTTGGAAATGTTCATGTATCCGTCCCCTGACAGGTCTCCAGAAAAATGGCTGTAAAACTGATGATTTACTTGTGCTTTACTAAAGGGTGTGAATACTTATGCAAACCATCATTTTGGCTTAGATATTTTTATTTAATTTATATCAAGATGTAGAGATTTGTTTTCAGTTTGACTTTAAAGAGGATAATTTTAGAAATTTTTATATAGAGAAGCCTGAATTATTTTTTGTGTTCTTAATGGCATAAAGCTATTAAATTGTGTAAAACCCCAAGGGTGTGAATACTTTCCGGATGCACTAGCCAGAGTATGAGTCCACCAGTACCACGAGATACCATTCCCCTCTCTTGACATTTACCTCAATGGGTCCAGCAACATCCATGCATATAGACCCCCATGTGATTGTGGTGCACAATAAAGTTCACTTTGACACTTTGACATTGATGGGTTGTCCTTCAACTCTGCATCACTTCTTGCCTGCTCAAATACTGTGTAGTTTCTGAACATCTCTTTGACACATTTCTCTGGTGTCCAAAGGTTCAGCTTCTCCAATCCTGTACATGTTGGGTACACAATGGCATGACCAGTGTCCTCATGGATCAACAGTGTTTCCTCCTCCACGCACTCTTCTGGAAGAATTCTGCCTCTTGCAGAGTCTTCCTTTCACTAACAGCTACCCTGCCAGTATGATCCTTGGGTAGTATGTACTTTCTGGTGCACAACTTCAAGGTCCATTTTCATTTTCAATTCAGCAATCTTCCTCCATAGATCACTGTGTGCAACCTGTTTACCTTTAGCGCTCTCAAAACCATTCTCTAGCCAGTCCAAATCCTCTTTCAATGCTTGAGCACAGCAATAACTGTCTGTGATTAGTCTGGCTTGGTGATTTTGCTACTCAAGCAGGCCTTCTATGACAGGTATGACTTCTCCTGTCACTGTACCTGCTATTTTGCCTCTTTGTCAATATACCTCTTTTTCATGTGTTTTGAGAATATATCCTGAGTAGGCCTTTTCATCTTGGCCCTTTTTAAAGCTGTCAGTGTACAGTTCCCACTCCATCGCTTGTAATGGGGTTGGTTGTGGTTTAGTCTTAGCAGTATTGTTACAACCAGCTGGTCATATCTGAAGGTTTTGATCAAGTAAGATATCTTCCCATCTGGCCCACCTTATGTTCGGGTCCTTGGCACTCTCCACAGTTCCTTTTCAAAGAAATCTGTGAACCATGTGTTTATGTGTGGACATGGATTGGTTTCCCTTGTGCCAGTTCTTTCATAGAGCCCCAGTATCGAGCCAAGACTGCCTGTACTTTTTTTTCAGGCATGAACTTACATTCAACTGATGACAGCACGTAGCTCTCAAGAGCCACTAAACCGCCTCTGAGGTTATGTACCAGGACCACAGCACTGTCTTCCTCACAGTGGCTAGCGGCTTTGAAAGGCCAGTCAATTTGTCTTGGCTCCAGCACAGCAGCCTCTGATATGGCTTGCTGCAAAGCTCTTAGGTTCTCTTGATCCTTTGCGGTCCGTGATATCTTTTGTTTGGAATGTGGTTCGGGGTGAGGTTGTGTCTCATCACAAGTGTGCTCTTGTTTCTTTTTAAGCTTTTGGTACAAAGATCGTGCAAGTTTCTGGTACCCTCATACATGGTCTCTCACATCACTGCAAAGGTCCAGGACGCTCTGAATCTCTCACGCCATTGTACGTGGTGTGATTTGGGCTATTTTTTTGTATTTCTTGACCTGCAGGGTTTTAAGCATACCATATGGGCTGATAAGGCTGCTCTGTTGGCCAGTTATTCAGTTCAAAGCTTTGACGTTGGTTACGGCTCTCCATCCTCCTCCTTGAATGGAGCTGTTCATGATGGGATTACAGAAACATCACAGACACATTATTGTGCACCTCAATGGTGTTTTTAGATTTGAACTCTTTCCTATCTTGTGTTGGAAAGTTGACCCTCACTGATTGTCCAGTTCTTGAAGATGAACTAGTTTCTCACCTGCTGAAGATTCATATCTCACAGGCCTCGCCCCTGCCAATAACATCGCCCCACTCCTTGATGGATGAGGAGTTGGTGGCCTGTTGGGCACCCTTAAGGGCTGGAATTGCTCTACTGGGGCCAACGTTGTCTGGTGGAATCGAGTTGGTACTTGCTGGATCGAAATGGACTGTTGATATCAGGCAGGCATTTGCTTTTTGTGTACTTGTAATTGACCCTGGTGTTGAACCGGTGCTGGTGGTGACTGGACTTGTACATGCGGCACTGGAGCAGGGAGTTGTATTGGTTGAATTGGGGTTTGTCGGACTGGCTGTGGAGTTGGAACAGGCACCCTTGGATGCTGAATACGTGCCGGAGGTGCTGACTCGGTAGCTGGACTAGGTGTCCCCACTGGACTTTGCACAGGTGACTGTTCCGTGTCTATATCAACCATGGCACTAGTTTTTCAAGTGGATGTGGTGGCTTGGTTGAAGTAGAGATTTTTGGAGCATGCTCATCTCCTTCTCTACCAGGACATATTTGCCAGGAGTACATCAACACCACCTTTTGGGGGTTCATTCCCCCTAACTGAGAATTATCCAGTTGCTTTAGGGCTGCTAGGGCACCTCTTTCCAGACATCTCCACAATACTGTTGGAGAATCAAAGGACTCTATCATGACAGTTACATCCGCAGCTTTTATCTGATTAGCTCTAAACAGTCCACCTTTTTTCATATAGTTGCAGGATTAGTACATACCTGGTATGAGAGAGACATGGACTCTGTCACACTTGACCCATAATAATATATATAATATAATAATAATAGCTTCTTCTTGCACAGGGTCTATGTCCACAATAATAGCTAGCGGTCATTGGGCAGGAGGCAGGGTACACCGTGGACAGGCTGCCAGTCTATCGCAGGACCGACACATATAGACAGGCAAACACAATCACACCTACCGTCAATTTAAAGTCACCAGTTCACCTAACCTGCATGTCTTTGGAAGTGGGAGGAAGCCGGCGCACCCGGAGGAAACCCACGCAAACATGGGGAGAAAATGCAAAAACGGCCAGGTCAGAAGAGAATCTGGGACCTTCTCGCTGTGACACAACATTGCTAGGTTGGTGTATCTTTACTTGGTAATTGGTTAGTGTTGTCTCTTGTTACCTCTATGATTAGGGGGATACCTAGTTTCTCATCAGGTGGTCGATGTCTGAAATCATATCCCTGCTTCTTTACACCAGGAGTCTGTTGGCATTCTGTGCTGTCCTGTGCAGGACTCACAACACCATAGGCATCAACCTCTGTGATAAACCCATAGCTTTCAGAGTGAGAGTCGAGCTCTGAGGTCTTATCCCTTGGCGCCCTGCTTCTTTATGGCAGGAATCAGTCTGCATTCAGCAGGACTCACAGCACAGTGCTTGAACTCTGTGTGGTCAGTTCCACAGCTGATCGGACCCTTGATAGGCAATGTGAAATTCTGAGCAGAGAGTCACTTCTTAGCAAAAATCAGCAAAAAATTCAAATTGTATATTGTATATTGAATTGTATTGTAAATAAATGTATATATCCTTGATGGTCTGAGTCACACTGCACTGATACATACAGATAAGGGGATTTAAAACCAAGAAATGGATAGGGCGGGTTCAGCTGATCATTAGGCAGATCAGGTTTGTTTAGACAATCTGGGTAGGAGGGGGAGAGAGGAAAAGTTGCAGGGCAGGGATACACGAGGGAGCTATTGCTCTAGACCGCATTGATCAAAATCAAGGTGTGTTGGCATGTTTGATTTTAAAGGTTTTCTTTGATTATTTTTCATTTAGTTCTGTTCCTCTATTTGCTTCTTTCTTTGTCCCCAGTTCCGGTGACCCTGGACCCCAATACAGCATCCGTGTGCTTAGGTGTGTCACCTGACCTGTCCAGAGTGTATGTTTGTGAGGAGCAGCCTCTTCCAGACAATCCAGAGAGGTTTGTGTTCCCGCAGAGCATCCTTGGATCAGAAGGCTTCAGCTCAGGAAGACACAGCTGGGAGGTGGAGGTAGGCGAAAATAGTCAGTGGAGTTTGGGCGTGGCCAGTGAGACGATCCAGAGAAAGCAGTGGTCTCACACCAGTCTAAATCCAAGTCTGGCATTGGACACACACACAGAACTTGGCAGTGGCTTGTGGGTTGTGTCCCTCTCATCTGGAGAGTACCGAGCTTCGCCTGGCCACAACACCCCCCTAAGATTGAGGCGAAGACCACGGAGAGTCCGAATTCAGCTGGACTGGGAAAGAGGTTGTTTGACTTTCTCTGACACCAATGACAACACCCTGATCTACCGTTTTAAAAATCAGTGGAGCGGCATCCTAATGCCCTTCCTGTCCACCACATGTTCTCAACACCCACTGAAGATTACAGCTGGAAAGGTGACTGTTAGCTTGGAATGACACATTATGTGCTTACTGGATACTGAAGGAATGCCGTAATGTTTTCCGAAGTCCAAAACCACAAGTTTTTAGTTGAGGCCAACATGCGCTTGGCTGTTTAGGTAACTATCAGTGTGCAAAATATTAAAGAATTTGAACATACGATTTTCATTTTATTTATGGAAATCTGTGGATTTGCTGTGTTTTCCTTTAAATTCCCATTTTAAATTGCATTTTCCTCCAGTTAACAATAATGGAATTTGAGGGTTTTGCAGATGAACTCTTCAGTTGCTGCTAACCACACGAACAAATCTAAATTTGATCCCAGTGGTTTGACGTGTGCAGTGGACATCCTATTTCATCATATAGACAACATGTCAAATTCAAGACCCGTAAGCCAAATAAACTTGTTAATATGTTTACATTTTTATCCAACTGTGGTACTCTGCGTTCCAACTGAGGCCCATGGGCAGATTTTGCTGTATTTGGTTCACCAAGTCGGATGCATCAGGACCGCTAGTCACAAAGAGGGCACATCAAAGCGATGCTTCCAGAACTGTTATTTGCATGTTTTTATGATGATGATGATGATGACGATGATGTGAAGAGCAAAGCACTTTAAAATTATGCCTCATATTCTCCTATTCACTCACACACACGCACACACACACACACACACACCAAGGCTCTCAACTGCACATCAAGAGCAACGTGAGGATGAAGGATGTTGCTCAAGGGTACCTTAGCGATTGTGCTGTCTGAATGGGGACTTAGGCTCTTCTGAGATCTCAACAGTGGGTTCAAATAAAGGTTAAAAAAAACGTTACCAAGAGGTGGGGCATGGCTGTTGTTCAGGGCAAGAGATCTTCTGGCTCGACTTCTGCTCTGCTCAGTGTCATTGTTGCAGCTCCACCACTCATTCAAGTAGTTGTGTTTTCTGTGAATATGACACAGACACTCCCAAAAAATTAGTTCTCGTACTGTATTTACATATTGGCTGTTGGTGGCCACAGGAAGGGGGATGTTCAATTGTTGTCACAGAGAAAACATCAGAAAATTCCACCATCGTTGGCTGTGAGAGCGACAGCTGCACACCATGACAGTACATACGATCTAAAGTTAAAAATTTGAACTTTTTCCACTTGCTGTGGCAATAAGGGCAAACCAGATTATGAACTATGCTAGTATATTGTTGCTGCATGCCAGAGTAAAGCATGTCAGTTGGTAAAAACCCTTTCATGCAGAGGATTAGCTTCAGTCCTTTACTGCATGCAGTGAGGGAGAAACCATGTGTCACTACCTGGAGTTTGTGGTTGTCCCTTTGTCCCTACGTCTGGTAAGAAGTCAATAAGAAGAGCTTTATTGAACCTTTGATCCTCTGGTCACAAACCCACTTCTCTAACCTTTAGGCCACCTCTGGAAGTGTTAGAGTTCTATTTGAGTTGACATTCCCAGTGTCATGCTTAGCAGTGGTTCCTTTACTGGGGTTGTGCTCCCTTTCAGCTCTTGAAGTGTCCAAGGAGGATGATTCTGTCTTCTTTTGGAATATAGACAAGGATTGTCTCCATAGTGTTTCCTTCACTGAATTTTCAACATCTAGAGTTAGAGCATGGCCACTGATGGCAGCTGAATGAATGAATGATTGAAATCTTTATTTCGAACATATAAGTAAGCATAGTTAAGAAAAAAGAGAGAAGCAAAAAATCAAATGAACATAAAATATAATAAATCCATCATCTTAAAAAAAGTTGACCATTTCGTGTTCTAAAAGGAGTAGGAGGAAGCCAATGCTTATATTTTCCTACCCCTATTTAACTCTTTATACAAATCATTATTACACAGCCAGCACTATCTATAAATAATTATACCTATATAATCTCTTGCTATATTAATATATACATACTAAACTGTAGCACAGTTGCCTTTTGGTTTGCACTCTCATCAGACATTCATTCCACTATGGGGAGTTTTGTCAACTCAGGAAGGAGGGTCTTCCTGATGGCATTTGAAGACTACAATGAAAGAACAGGCATAGTGTGACTATGCCTGTTCTTTCATTGTAGTCTTTACATATTAAGTTCAATTCAATTTTATTTATATAGTGCCAAATCACAACACCACGCATCCCAAGATGCTTCACAGGATCAGGTCCAACGTCAGCGGGCCAGGATCAGTGGGGTGACCACCTATTCAGGCCACCACAACCAACAATAAAACAATTAAGAATTAAAACAATGAGCACATTAAACCAAATACAAAAACAACAGTGGACAAATGAACAAAGTGCTAAAAAACACAACTAAGTCCACATCAATTGAATGATAGAGAAAACAGAGCAGTTTTTAACCTGGACTAAAACAAGTCCACAGAATCAGACTGCCTGATCTCAATGGGCAAACTGTTCCACAAATAAAGGTGCTCAGTAAGAAAAGGCTCTGTGACAGCTGATTTCTTCTTCACCTTCACAGCAGTGCTTTATCCCGAGAACGCAGACCACAAGCCGGTACATAAGGTGTAAGTAGATCAGACAAATATGAGGGCACTAAACCATGTAAAATTTTGTTAGTAACAGTACCTTAAAGTCAGACCTCGCATGAACAGGGAGCCAATGAAGGAAGAACAAGACCAGAGTAACATGGTCAACCTTTTTTCTCCTAGTTAGGACTCTAGCTGCAGCATTCTGGACCATGTGAAGACCCCTAATGCTCATACATGTCAAACCAGAAAACAAAACATTAGTCAATTCTAGATGAAACAAGGCGTGAATCGATGTTTCTGCCTCCGTCACTGACAGAATAGATTGAATCTTTGCAATATTACACAGATGGAAAAAAGCATTCTGTGTAACTGATCTGTTGAGATGTTGCTGAGATGTACACATCTGAACATGTTAAATGGGATTTCCAATGTTAAATTTGAATTGCTGCCAAATTCTTAATGCGGATCAGAGCTGAATGAAACTTGGACTGGTAGCTCAGGGTCTGATCCTGCATATACAGTGGATACAGAAAGTCCACACACCCTTGGGTTTAATTTCTGTATGACATTTTAAAAGAAAAAAGAATTCAGGCTTCTCTATGTTAACATTTCTAAAATTATCCTCTTTAAACACAAACTGAAAACAAATCTCTACAACATGACAAATTAAATAGAAATATCAAAGCCAAAATATTGGGTTGCATAAGTAAAGGCACCCTTTAGTATAACAAATCTTGACTTTTACAGCCAGTTTTCTTTAGACAAGTCAGGGGATGAACACATGAACATTTCCAAGTTACTGAATATGTCTTGGACTTCTTTCACATAAGTTCTTAAGAAATACAAACAGCATGGTACTCTATGGTAAATCTGTCTGGAGCAGGTAGTTCTCAAAAACTGAGTGACTGTGCAAGAAGAAGCCACCAGGCACCTGTGATACCTCTGAATGAGCTCAATTGTTCTCTGGTTGTGATTGGAGGAACTTGGAATAGTGCAAATTTTGTATTTTGCAACAGCAGTTGCACAAAATGACGATGGAGTGGCAGAGAGAAGAATATTCTTAAAAAGAAGAATTGAACGTTCAGCTGCAGTTTGCCAGAAGGCACATGGGAGACTCGAGCATCGATTTGATCCGTTTCCTTGTATGGAAGTCCTTCTCTGTTCCACTCCACTGTGATGCTGTTACTGGTGATGCAACAGACAAAACCTGAACTATTCCCAATTTCTCCAATCACAGCCAGAGAAGAATGTAGCTCCTGACAACTGTCTTTGTGTTTTCAAGTACTGTCCATCCTAATCCAACACAATAAGTAGGAGATCAAATTTTTTGTGTTTTTGCTTCTTTTTAAAATGAGATTTGTAAATTAATAATTGATTGTTTCCTTTAATGAAAAATTAAATAATAATAATAATCTAATATCTTATTTATGTTGCATTTTTTAGGGGGGTGGGGATTTCACATGATTTTCTAATGACGATGATGCCTTGGGGGATTTCTTTGTTGGTTTGTTTTAATTTTTTTAATGGAGTGCCTAAAACATTTGCACAGTACTGTATGTAATAAAAACAAAATAATGCAATGATTGAGTCATTGCTATGACACGTGTTGAATATGGTGAATCACACAATCAAAAGTCTAACCTATTCTATGAATAATTCTTACAGAGCATGTCCAAATAGCTGATGAAACATATTCACACAGAGGCCCTGTGTCTGCAAAGTTGATATAATAGATAAGTCCAGGTGAACACAGATAAGAACACAGCACAAAGAAACACTGGGAATGACAACATGGGGAGAATGAGCAGGGAAGTTACTAGCAATGTAAATGCAGAGACCGGGAACATAACCAGTATAAACCAGCAAACAGAGAGTGCACGGGAAGGAACTGAAATACTCTAGGAGTGATACCTAATTACAAACAGCTGCAGGACAAACATTACACAAAACACATGTGACAGCACAACAAGGAAACGCCAGAGGGAGCCAAAGGACACAGGGAGCACAAGAGAGAGTACGGAACAAAGAACAGTAGGGGGAGACCAAGCACCATGGGAGAGAGAAACAAAGACACAAAGAGGGGCAAGAGAACACATACACCCGGAATCAGTGAACAGGAAGTGAAGACACATGAAGCAGACAGAGGGTGACAGGGTACAACCCGAGGGTGAAACAAAAAGAGAGGAAAGAACAACATGGAAGAAGAATACCACAAATAAAACAAGAGCACAAGCAGAAACCACAGAACAAAGCAATAACAAAAATTGCACAGTGCATACCAGCATGCACGAGACCACGCACCATGACAGGATGCCCAAGTTTCGCCTGGGTGCAGCAGATAGATGGCTACTTTTGAGCAGTGGGGATGGACTGGTTGTCTGTCTGTCTGGGTGGTTGCCATCCACAACCTAAGATGGTTCCATAGTGTCATGCACAGTACCAGTACAATGTCCCAGACCTGCCCTGGTTGGCAACTACGGCTTTTCTTCTTTCTGGTCTGTTCTAGCTGTCAGAAGCTAGACAGAGACCCCCCCCCCACACACACACAGAAGGACAACGCTCTCAGGGTTTGTAAGAACAAGATGTTTATTTGTCCTTACAATGGCAAAGAGAGGGAAAAATGCTGCAACACACAGCAGGAATAAACAGTGCAGTCCAAAGCCAAAAACTCAAGGTTACAAAAAAACAGTCCAAACCAGTACACAGAAAAGCTTAACAAAGCAGGTGAGATATCCATTCCAGCAGTCCAATGATCTGTGAACGGTGAAAAAACAGATCAGATATCTTCTCCCTGGGAAGATATATGGGCCTGCATTTCACAGTCATGTACTCCAGGTCCAGGGAGCAGTACCTGTGTACAGTACTGTTTGTACACCAGTTGTTGTTCACATAAATGCTTAACCCCCCCTCCTTTGGTGTTAGCGGAGTCACTGGTTCTGTCCTGATGGTGTACTGTGCAGCCTGCTAGCTCAATCGCTGTATCCAGGATGAGTGGATGAAGCCAGGTCTCTGTGATGAGCAAAATACAACTGTCTCTGATGATCTTATTTGTTGCAGCCTGTAATTTCAGTTGGTCCATTTTATTTGTGAGGGATCTGGTGTTGGTTAGAAAAATGCTAGGAAGCAGTCGCTTGTGCGGCTGCCTCCATAACCTCTCCAGCACGCCGGCTCTGCAGCAGCGCTTTTGCCTCCTGTCCCTGTGCCGCATCTGCCTCCTGCCGGGGGGATGATAGTCCACGGAAAGCCTGAGCTCCTGGCTATGTCCTCCGGTATGTTGTGGGAGCGGACAAACTCTG
>OMMV01209086.1:0-14519 GCA_900302635.1 Chatrabus melanurus | reverse complement strand
CACAGCAAACAACAGTATTATGTTGTTGTCTGGAACTGGTCTGGATTGTTCTAACGATCCAATTCTTTTGAACGCGATTAGCGAATTGTTCATACAAAAGAGCCAGTCAAAAGAATCGGATCGTTCACGAACACCACAGCACTACTGTAGAACCAGGAGAGACGTTTTCTCCAATGTATGTACTCAATACATGCAAATATCTAAGAATTAATTGCAACCATTGGCTTGGATTTGCACCAAAAACAGTTTCTGAAAGTGAACCATTGATGAGCTATGCTTGGACAAAGCGGAAGAAGAAGAAGAAGAAGAAGATGGAGAAATGCGACTTTTTTCAATGTTTATTAAAATATGTTAGGGATGGTTTCTAAGCATGCCTTTAGGCTCGGTGGATAGAGAAACCAGTGTATAAGACTTCTAGTTACTTTTTATAGCCAAGTACTCAGTTTTTCTGGAGTTTTTGCTGTGATTTGTTTGTATTGCACTATAGGCACATCTGTTTAAACATAGATAAACGTTTTAAAGAACTTAGCTTTTTAGGATGCAATTATCATTTAAATAACAATAACTGGGATTTTATAAATAAATGCCATATTATATAAAATAATAATAACAATAATAAAAATAATATATTATATATAATATATATATGGGGGGGTAGATTAGAAACTATTGCATTTTGGCAGCCACCTTGTATGTATGGTTCAAAAGTGTCACATAAATATATGTATTTATTACTGTTATTAGTTCTATTTTTGTCCATGCAAGCATGAATTTTTAATAATAATACAAGATTGAATTATATTTTTGACAGCCTCTTCCCCAATAATATATTAGCATTTACCCTCATTCATAATAACAGAATTCTCTCCTGTTACAGACACGCTGTGACTGACAGAACTTCGTACTAACTACTGTTGATCTCCAGAAAAAGTATTTTTGACATAAAATTCTGTTCTATTAACACATAAAATCCACATAACAAATAGCAACAACAATTCATAGAGAGGATTCCCCTCCCCAAACATTTATGTTGCTTTTTGTGGCAAAAACAACGAGCACGTTGGTTTAGTTACATTATCGAAACAGCTTTCAATCCCTCTCCCAAGATGGCAGCCCGAGCAACTTCTTACTGGCTGCTTTAGTGAATGACAATGCCCCCTCTAGTGTTTATTTATCTCTATGGTCACTACCGCGTTTCACTTTACTACACAACACACCTACTTCACAACATGAAACACCCACTTTGCAACATGACACACCCACTTCACAACATGAAACACCCACTTCCTGATTTAGTTCAACATGAATACACCATTAAATTCCCAAATTGTAGATAACGCTAACCTTAACACCTAATTATAACTCTTTACCCTAAACCCTAACCCCTAACTGTAACCCTAAACTGGAGCAGAAAGTTATTGTGCCGAAGTGGGCGTGTCATTTATTAGGCGTTTCGTGTAGTACAGCAAGATTGCATTACTTCGGAGAGTTTTTGCCTGCTATGGAAATACATTGGGGGGGGCAATCTTCCCGCCTATCGGTGACGTCACTGACAACCAGCACCGGAAGCAGAGGGATTTCCACAAAATTGTTATTTTTGTTTCTAAGTGTTTTATGCGCCGAGTGCAGATGTATTTGAGTATACATTTTTTGCTGCTATTTTAGCATTTTTTAAAAGCCGTAGCACACCACGAGTACTTTACTTTTACTGCTCGCGTGAGCAAAAAGAAGACTTGCGGATTCCAAAGTGTTTGGGAAGCGGAGGAGGATAAGAGGTAAGCGCGGAGACTTTTAGTCCTGCTGTCCTTCCAGTGAGCAGAAAATAAAAGCTGACATTCCAAACTATCTGCAGATATTCATCTTATGGTCAAACCCCAAATGTCTTCAGTGTCTAGCAAATGTAAATGAATTTGCCTTGTCATTCCAGTACTTTCAGACTGTGATCATACTCAACAAACTATGAGTCATAGTTTTATATACAAGTTAAAATTAGTTGCAGCTGCTGCTGTTTGCATTGTGTGCACATTTTTAAAAAACTCGTAGGGTCTAAAAACCTACCAATATTGTGTTAACATAATTTACTTCATATGATAGATCACATGACTTTAACTCAACATTCCCAAAAAATTTCCAAAACTGTATATTGTGTGCTTTATTTCTTATTTTTGGCAGTGGTGGACAACGTCTAGTAAAAGTGTACAGTAAAAACTGTAGCAACTTGGTTTAATTAACTTGGTAGATTTTATCCTCATTTAGAAATTGTAGTGTCACATAACAGTCTAACACATTTATGTAATCCACAATTGTATTTCCAGTTGTTTTTAAACTGCAGTTACAGAAACCATATTTTTTTAAGGTTAATTTGTCAAATGTATTTATTATTTTGTCATATTCCTGTTTTTAGATGTTTGCGTTCCTTTCCCTGCTGCTCTTCTGTCTGCCAATAGAGGGCGACACCACACCGATCAGCTGCTACAACGACCAAGGCCAGGCTGTTGATTGGTAATTAATGTCAAAAACAAATTGTTACATTTCGTAGATAACGGTTTTCTTTTCTTTTCTTTGGGTGCCATGTTTTGGAATGCTGAAGCAGGCATGAAAATTAATTCAGTCCTTCCACACACGCAGTCTTGCAAATCAAAACAATCCAAGTCTAACATTTACAACTTTGTAATTGTCTTTGTGTTTCTGTCTGTGAGGCAGGTTTTATCTGTACAAGCTTCCCAAACAACATGGCAGTAAATCTCCCGAAGAGGGTGAGAAGTATTTACTGCTGAACAAAGGGAGTGAAGGATGGATCGAAGGGAAGGGGACAGTGAACGACAGCACAGGGGCCCTGGGCAGGACAGTGGGCCAGTTGTACACACAAGGAAAGGTCTGCTTCTGTTAGGTGCTGGAATGCGTGCTCTGCATTCATTTTGGATTTACTGACAATTAGGCTTAGAGTCATTTTGTTGGACATCACTCAGGTGCACGTCAGACAGGATTGCTCACGCTGATGTTCGTATTAACATTAGAGTTCCTTTGCAAAAAATTATGATGTCAAAAATAAAGTGCTGTGCAGTTGTTTTAGGCACAACAGAATCTAGACGTTCAGTTCGGCCTTTATTGAAAGAAATCCGTTGTGGACAATTTGGTTGCATTAGCCACACAAATAAACAAAAAGCTATACGAAACAGTGGCAATAACATCATAGAGTCGGTAGACTCTATAAGTAGGGATGGGCCAGATGTTACATATATATATATATAATACATTGCAAAAACAGAAATATCTCGAAAATGGTGCACTTTCAAGACTTCTAACCTTCACCATCATGTTCTACGAGTGATTTTACATCTAGTATGATTGTTACACCAGCAAACCGTCGTCTACATACGATAACTCGACACCACAACTACTTATGATGTTACTTTTGATATCAATCTGTTCCATTCCATATGAGGAAATGCAGTGATATCTTAGTTTTATCCCAGCTTCAAATATTTTCAAGTACAGCTAAGAAAAGTAAATTTATATACTTGCTATACATGCTGTGCACATGACGTTGTCACATATTTACTGACTTACACATGGTAGTTGATACACATCTACTTTAGTCTCTTTCTATGATTAAATCACAACAAAAATAAACACAAACAAGTATAAAAACAATTAAAATAAATTGAAGAATGAAGTAGGGATGGCAGTGCCAAAAAGTACACAAACAAGACAGTACGGGATAATCCTAATTAATTGGCAAAGTGCATGGGTCGTCCCTACTTCTTTACACTTTTCAGACCAGCTTTACTGTACAAAGATAACGCTTACAACCCTCAATCCATGAAAGAGCCGATCAGAGTGACTCTAATGGCTACACATGTAATTGTATGCATACCACCAGACATTCCTTTACCACACAATATACATTATAAACTGTTAACCAAGCAATATATGAATTAGGGACGGCCTTTTCAATTTAATTCCATGATGATACAGGATGCTCCTAATTAAAGGGTCAAAACCTCATGTACCAGAAATTTTAATCTGTTAGGTGAGCATTATGTGAGCTAGTGATATCCAATAGTCTAGTAAGTGTAAAGAAGTAGGGACGACTCTTGCACTTTGCCAGTTAATTAGGATTACTATCTTGTTTGTGTACTTTTTTAGCACTGCCATCCCTACTTCATTCTTCAATTTATTTGAATTGTTTTTATACTTGTAAACATTAAGAATACAATGTGGTTACTATAATAAAACAAACTGAAAGAAGGTGATATGCTATAAACAAATCACAGCTATTTTAAGAAGTCCCACCAAAGTTAGTGTTTAATACTCAAATTGCACTAGGAACAAATGAATTTTGTCAAATGTAGTGTTTGATGTTTTTTTTCTTCATCAGTGTGTCAACAGAAAATCAAATTTGAAATGACCAGACATTCCTATTCTTATAAAGAAAAATCACACAGTTTTGTTACAACCAGTTACAAGCATTATTATTATTATTATTATTTTTTTTATTTTTTTTGGTGTACTGCCTGGTAAATGATGAATAATAACACAAAGACAGTTGCAGATGATCAGTTAGTTTTAAAGTTGTACACGCCTGATTAAATACAAACCAGATGTTCTTGTTGTGGGAGACTTTGTAAAAGAATTTATGTATTCTATTGTCACAGAAAAGAAATGATGTATTTGTAAAGTAGCCATACATTTGAATTATTTTTAAATATTAGACATTTAGCAGCCTTTCATTATTTGTCTAAAACCTGAGCACAGTACTGTATAAAAGCAGAATCAAGCTCTTCAGAACTTCATGTGAAGTAGAATAACTAAAGCAGCTGTAATTCTTCTTATTTATTTATTTATTTTTACCTGCTTCTGCTTTTTCACTGCTGCCAGACAAAACCTATTTTGCAGACACACTTATTAGATGCTGTGATAAGGCTTTTTAAGTTTTTGTCTTATAACCACTTCACATTCTTGGATAAAAATAAGAAACAGAATGAGAACTGAAATTAACTTTTTAAATACTAAGCAGTTTATTTGCATCTCTCCCAATAGCTGTGTGAAGCCTAATAGTTGCCACAGTACATTAAAAACAAGTATGTTTCTGATTGTGTTTTTCAACTTATCACTAATCTACAGTTTTGTTTTGATGTGCTTCTGATGTTTCATTTGTGTAGAGAGTGTACAGTAGTACGTCTTGATTGAGTCGATAGGAAAATCTTTTTTGTCTGTTTACTGTAGAATTCGGATGTAGCGTTCATACTTTACAATGACCAGAGGCCACCCACAAGCTCCAGTGACAGATGGCTGAGTGACATCAATCGTGAAGGTGGGCACACGAAAGGTGAGTACCAGACTGCAAGAGACTGGCCATTATTATTCAAGTTCAGAAGACTAAAGCTGGTATCTCATTGAGAGACGACTATTTGGTGACTGTGACGACTGAATTTTTAGACGACTGCAAGATGAATTTTTTCAAGTTTTTGGCGCCATTGGGGCGACATATTTGCCACTTTTTAACAACCGTTTAACAAATTAGACAACTGTTGGGCATCTTGTTCGAGAATATTTGACGAATATTTGCTCAGGGGTCATATGTCTGTTCTCAGGTCGTTAATTAGTCGCTAATGACCAGCGACTGCATTTCAACAATGATTCGACATTGTACCAAATGAAGCAAATCAGGCGACTGAAACAGACCGGGGACGACTTGATAGCGGCCTATTGACGATTCCTTGCCGAGTAAAACGACTAGTTAGAGAATAGACAAGTTAGTGAAAATAAGCAGTCATTCATCCGCCACCATTAACATTTTCAAAATCGACAGGCAAATGAAATCGAGGCGAGCAACTAATTAGCGAATGGGGATACTGATTCCGACTGCTTAGAGAATAATTCCAGACTACATTGACACTAAGAGCCGAATTCGTCTCAGTCGCCAATCGGTTGCAAGCCCTGTGAGATACGGGCTTAAGTGCATCATATGGTCTAATGGCACTGCATGAATGGATAGAAAAGTGAGGCATGGTAGGAGTGAGGCATGAAAAAAGACGCTTGGATCATGATATAGTACATATCCCAACACGGGATTGTTGGCACAATCTTTCATAGTACCTCCTATATGGCCCCCGAGGCCCATTGGAACCGGTGCTTACCTGTCCGTTGCATATTACTTCATCAGCCAAGGCCAGTGCTCATTTAAAGCTGGGTGGACTGAGACAATGTACCCGAGTGTGTCTTCCAAGAACACACACAGGTAGAGTGACCAAGAATGGAATCCAGGTCTACATATTTGTGGTCCAGCTTTCATAGTCTTCTTCTTTTTCTTCTTTTGGCTGCTCCTGTTAGGCATCACTACAGCAGATCACCCGTCTCCATGTCACTCTGTCCTCTGCATCTTCTTCTGTCACACCAACCACCTGCATGTCCTCCCTCACCACATCCATAAACCTCCTCTTTGGCCTCCCTCTTCTCCTCCTGCCTGGCAACTCCATCCTCAGCATCTTTCTTCTGATATACCCTGCATCCCTCCTCTGCACATGTCCAGACCCTCTCAATCGCGCCTCTTTAACTTTGTCTCCAAACAGTCCTACCTGCGCTGTCCCTCTGATATGCTCCATTGTGTTTTCCTGCTGGATGGCTTTACATTAATAAATGTGGCACGCTCGTATTGCATATAAAATACCGAGCCATGTGTTGCATCAATATATTCAATAAACACTATTTTGTGTCATGTATGACTCTAAAGCAACTGTGATGTTTTGAAATGAGCAGAATTTACTTTGCTTGTCTTGCATTTACAGCCAAATGGCAAACGTAGCTGACATTTTGGTATCTGATCAGGTGTGGTGCTGCTGGATAAAGATCAAGGCTTCTGGTTGGTCCACAGCACGCCTCACTTCCCCCCTGTGCAACAAAAAGGAGAGTTTTCTTACCCCAGCAGTGGAGTGACCAATGGACAAAACTTCATCTGTGTTACCTATCCGATCGACCGCTTCCAGACCATCGGTAAGACTGAACTCCTGCCATGTGGTCGATCAGTGCAGACAGTGTTGTTAGAAAAATGATCAGTGAACAGTTTATGATGATGACCAAACTGTAAAAGATATGTCTGCTGTCTACTATTAGATTAAGACTAAATTAACTGGTACAAAAGAGATTATATTTTCTTTTGTTTAAAAGTACAATTACTCAAAAACTACTGAGTCATTTATCGCAGAACTTGCTGAAAAGTTTGTAGCTGGCCTTGAATATAAGCCATAATGTTTTAAAGCGGATCTGGATAAAGATGCAGATGGATGAATTTAGAAAAAAATTGACATTAAAGATGTATCGTTTTTCTGCTTGTAATAATGTGCCACTTCTTAAAGGTGCATTACAATAACAGCTGATAGTAACCTGCGATGAATAAATGTCCCATCCGGGTTTTGTCATTAATGCTTCATCCTGCAGAAGCCAGAGATGAGCTCTGACTCCTACGGGGCCGCATGGCGTCAAGAAAATTGAGTTACTCTGATTTCTTTGTCGACTATGACATGTCAAAATGTCTGCTGTTAAACAGTCCAATTACACTTTCCAAAGGTATTTTATAATGTGTGATCAGTGACCGTTGTCACTTAATAATCCAGTCAGGTGTGGAGAGAACAACCATTTCAATCATATCGCCCAAAATCAGCAGAACCTCTCCAGGCTGTTAAACTCTCCACCACAATCCTGATCCATGATGATCAGCATGAACAGGTGTCATCTCCGTGTCTCCCTGCTGCCTTTTCACGTCCCTGTCAGAGCCAGCAGTTGGCACTGTTGCCATGGCAGTGGCTGGGGTAATGTAATTAGATTGATGTATGTAACCATAGCGATATTGGCCCTCGCGCTGCGGTGGGCATAAACTCCTCCAGGTTCATGTCTCTCCAGCTGGGATGTTACAACCTGATGAATCTCGCATCGCGGCACATGAATGTTTCATCATCAGCTTTCATTTTGAAGGACCTCACAGCATTCATTCACATATTAATGTGGAGTAAAAGACCTTTCTGCTGTACTATAACTTAAGTTTTTGGTTTTGAGTTTATAAATACTATGTAGCATTTTGACAAGAATAGTATTTTGTCCCATTAATCTCTACTTTATCTTTCAACTGGCCTAATTCCTGAGTGGATTATGAATACTTAAAATGAAATCAAAACTAATTATGATGGAACAGTTAAAGTACAACCCCAAGTCAGAAAAAGTTGGGAAGATATGGAAAATGCAAAAAAACAAAACAAAACAAAAAAACCCCCGCAGTGATCCTTACAACCCAAGATATTTAGATATTTCATATTTTGTGACGTCAACTTCATTTCATTTGTTAATATGCATCCATTCCTGCATTTATGGCCTGCAACACATTCCAAAAAAAGTTGGGACGGGTGCAATTTATTCTAAATACTAGAAGCACTCGGAGAGCGCAAACCTCCGCCACGCCGTAAGGTCCCACACACATATCACTATGTGTCCTGCTATCAAATTCCACACGGCAAAGTAGTCCTGTATTCTTTAAACATTTATATTTGGATTCATTGATACTGAAAACCTACCCTGAGACCTTGGAATCACATTGATAGCATAATTTTTTTGGAACAAATGATTAGTTTTTGGGAGTGATCTGGATCATATTCTGGATCCAGGAATTTTTTTAAATTCCTGAAAATCCCTGTCTCTCATCATTGGTGAGATTTAAAAAAAATTCATATCTCCATCAATTCTTGATGGATTCAATTAATATGAGATTTGGTGGAGACATGCAGAGCGGCAACCTCTATCACCATACCAAGTTTCATCCAGATTTGACATCACTTTCAATTTTAACATTGAAAACCCCATTTAACACCTTTTAAAAATTCCTGGATCCAGAATATAATCTGGATCACTCCCAAAAACTAATCATTTGTTCCGTGGATCCAGGGCTATCAGCAAAAAAAAAAACTTCATGAAAATCCGTCCAGAACCTTTTCCGTAAAGTTGCTAACAAACAAACCAACCAACGCAACCAAAAACATAACCTCCTTGGCGGAGGTAACAAGGATTAAATCATCACTTTTACAGCCAGTATTCTTGAGACAAGTCAGGGGATGGATGGATACATGAACATTTCCAAGTCACTGAATATGTCTTGGACTTCATTTACATCAGTCATTAAGAAATACAAACATTATATTACTGTATGGTAAATCTGTGTCAACAAAACAGCTCATCATATTTATATTGGCTTATTGTCTAAAATGTTTATGAAAAACATCAGTTTAAGAAGGAAAGCGCTAGGGCTTCTTTTATAAGATAAGATAACAGGCAGACCAGTTTTTGCATCTAACATGTACTCCACAAGTGTTAAAGTAATTTCGGAAAATGTGTGAAATTGCTGAGATAGAAGATAAGGCGACAGGTTTTAGGAAAGCAAATACACCACAAAAATACAATGTTGCTATAAATTTGTTTTGTACTGCAGGAGAGCAGCTGCAAATCAATGAACCTAATGTGTACGACTGTGACATCCCTGACTCCTTGGCATCTGTGGTACCTTCACTGGTTGCTGTCTGTAAGACAAAACATCTGTCCAGTCACATTTTTCCTCCAGTACAACTTCTAGTCAATCGCAGCGTCACTCTGACTTCAAAGGATGGCACCAACTTCATCAGCTTTGCGAAAGGATCCTCTTTTGACAATGGTACGACATTGGAAATACCTCATATTTGTGTTGTCAAATCCTCCCATACATTTAATCATGTTATTTAAAGGCATACAGATATTTTATAGGCAGCAAGTGAATAAAAATCAGTAAAGTAACACTCTTGTTGCCCCTCTTTTCTCTGTATTATTAGACTTGTACCATTCCTGGGTGGCCCCCACCCTCCAGTCAGACCTGCTGGTCCAGTTCTGGATTCGATCCACAGGTGTCCTTCCCTCTGATTGCTCTCAAGGCTGGAAGGTTCTGGACATCAAGCTCATCTCCCCAGGGCAGACCTTCACCTTCAAAACAAGCCAGGACCACTCAAAGTGGGCGGTTAGCACCAAGGTGCCGGGGACCGGTCCTGGAGGAGGCTGGGTGTGCGTGGGAGACATAAACCGGAACGAGGCGGAGGAGAAGCGAGGTGGAGGGACAGTGTGTTTTCAGGATCCTGTGGTTTGGAAAGCCTACCGCTCGGCAGCACTAAGGTGTGAGGCGTGTGGAGGAGTCGTCATTGACTGTTGACACACTACTGCTGCTTAATCTGTATTGTTGAAATGTCAAATGGAGTTGAGGAAAGCTCTATCAATCATTAGTTATGTAGGTTTGTAATGACTGCCGAAATGATCTTGAAATGACTGTACTAATTAAAAGTCTTTTAATTTTTGCCATGATAATGCATGATCGTCATGTCTGAACAATCACAGTGTCTGTTACTAACACTGCATTTAATTTTTCAGCAGTAAAATACGGGGCACCACAGGGTTCTGCTCTGAGCCCTTTAGGATTTTGTTTTTACTTAGCACCTCTTAATGAAATCAGGTGCGGTTATGAAATAGCGTTCAACTGTTATGCTAATGATAATTTGCCAGACATGTCACTGCAGGTAATGTCTCTTAGGATAATAAAATTTTCATACGTCGACTATCCTTTCCCTCACACTTGAAAAAAACCTGAATTTTACACTATGTGCAGCAACTGAAATAAGATCGATTGCATTATGGCACAATGTAGTAACTTGGAGAGGGGAAATAATCGATACAAGATCACAATTTATTTTTACAACATGAAAATTGATGTTTTTTCTCCATGTAATGTGGAGTTGCATCAGGAAGGGCATCCGGCGTAAAACTTGTGAAAATCTACATGCAGATCCATGTGGGATCTGCTGTGGCGACCCCGAGTTGAAATTGGGAGAAGCCGAAAAAACTTATATGAAAATTGATGTTTAAATTTCAGAATCGATATAATTCAATTCGGTTGGTTATAGACTAGATAGAAATAATACACTACTGATTTCATTCAGCAGAGGACAAAATGTATTTGTTGTAGACCTGTGTATTACGTGATGTCACCTCTGTTTCAAAAAGACAAGATAAAAAATTTAAAAAAAACTGGCGGACCATGAGAAATTTTCCCAGAGCACTGATGATTATATACTTTAAGGAGTGGCAGCCACAGAGTGCAAAAATTAAGGATCGCAGTGAGTCTTTATTTGTCTGTTTAACCGTTCAGATGTACTGACCTTTGCGAGCCTTGTGTGCTGGGCCAAGGCGAGGAGTCCAGACATGCTGCAGCCGGACATCCGGCTCGGAGCATCCCGCTGCAGGCCCAGCAGCAGTGCACGGAAAAAAATTAATCCAAGATAACAAGAAGAGTTTCCTGCCTGATGCGCAGACATCATGATAAATCAATTAAGTAGACACTGTCCAAGACTAATGCAAAAACATTTTTACCACTTTTTATGCAGCCAAGGAGAGGGTTGTGAAAGATACATTGGCAGGCAGCAGTTTACTTCAAAAAGTGCTTTATTTAATTACCAAACATGCAGCACACGTCTGCTGGGGGGCAAATAAAACCCTCAAAAAAGGTGTTTTAGTAAATGATTTATGAGATAGTTTCTAGAATTGCAGTATTTAACTTTTCACCTTGGTCTAATGTTACAAAAAGCAACAAAAATCACAATATATTGTAATATCAGATTCCAATACTTGTAGAATCGCATTTCTTAAGAATCACGATGCATATCAAATCAGCACCCAAGTATTGTGATCCGTATCGTATCGGGAGGTCAGTGTATCATCAAAGCGCTAATGGTAACATTTGTAACAGTCAAATACAGTCGGACACAAATTGATTGTGGATTCAAATTCTAATTACATAGATTTGACTTCATTTTCTTCCTTTTTTTAAAATGACAGCTTGCTGTCGTAGCTCTTGTCCTCCTTGAATTTAATGCACTTAGAAAGATGCTGAGGGAGGCCAAGCACAGAAGCACAGAGACCTCAGTATGTCACTTTAACAAAAGCATAGTCCAAGTGTGCAGAAAGACCTTCCTGTTTACGGAAACAGCTGAAAACTGAAGTGGAGTGAAGATGAGTCAGATCCTTAAGTCAGCATTAGCTGGTTTGTGGAAATGGTCTCAGAGAGCAAGTTGTTTATTTTACTGCTGGAAGTTTGTAAAAATGGATCTTACGGATTTTTAAAACACTTAATTATAAAGAAACACACGTCTCTGGCAAAATGAAATTCCAGACACTTAATGTCCAGCTGTGAGGGATGCTTTAATACTTTTTGTGCTATCTGCTTTATTAACTTGGTTCTTATGAGTTTCTGTGGAATCTCAGGCGTGCTTTCCTGGCAAGTCCAGCAGCTGGATGGCTCCAGTCACAAAAATAAAGAGACTAAAGCAGAATTTTAAACCAAGGTGTAATTTCTGCCATTGGAGTATTTCACTTTACTTTCTTTTTAGGTGAGAAAAACAGAGTTGTTCATATTTGACATCATTAGTTATTATGGAATTAAGTCAAATGCAGCATGAAAAGTAGCCCTCTGCATTCAGTGTGGAACATACAGCACATCAGTCAGAAGCAATACAATTCATATAAAAGTACATTTATTACTACAAAAATAGGACATCCAGTATGTAGTGCATAAACATTTGATGTTAGACTCCACAGCACTGTGGGTGATGACATTTGTTCCACCTCACGCAAACGTGCGCATGTGTACTGCTTACATTCGACTGTGGACAAGGCAAAGGAGAGAGCACCCCGTCGGGAAAGGCACTAGCATAATGGTAGAACATGTTACTGTTACCCACAATCCTCTCCCCGGTTCCCGCCATGCTCATGCCTCAGCCAATAGGGAGGCTTCACCGGCGCAGAGCAGGTAACGCGACAACCGGAGATCACAGGAATTTGAGGTTGTGCGTTTTGGGCACTGAAACAACGTTGACGAGCCAATCCAAAGTGTGATCATGCTGCTGGTAAAGCTATAAATGAAATGTAGCTTATGTTCTGCGTGGTGTTCAGACCCTAATGCAAAAATATGTGCACATTTGAATTGGTGAAATGTTGACATGGCTTTGGTTCACTGATTTATTCTGGTCTTAAGTGGCAAATTTAAGCAAAGCCACAAGCTTTCAAAGTGCTCCACGTTGTTTTTAATGGGACATGCCTTCATTCTTCCTCAAGTATAAATAGCAGCACCCCAAATCCTAGTTTCCAGCCCCTTCTTATTGGATTTTTTTTTTTAACTTTTTAAAAAATTTTAAGTGGTACACATTGATCGTTTCAACTGCTTCAAAACAAACACTTCTACGGGTCTGACAATTATGATGTGTGGGCAGAGTTTTGAGGTTGAACAATTAAAAATGGAGTGTCCCTTTAAAGCTGCAATAATCAATATTTGGTCCATAGCGGGCTCCGAAATAAAGCAGATGAAGCCTGATATTTTCACCTACTGGAATAAAAATGCATTTGATTATGATTAGAGCTCATTAGCCAGAAGTTGGATTCGTATAGTTTATAACCTCATGCTGTTCTAGCTCATGAATTCAGGCCACATGGATACCTGTAGCCAAGCCAGCTTTTATTTTTAGCTCCACAGTTATATGTAAAGACGTTGTAGCTCGCAGACATGGGATTCTGACTGAAGCGTGTTTTATTTCACGTTTCCGACTTTGAGATCAGAAGTCTTGACCTCTATGTAATAATTGAACACAATGTTTAGCCTTTGTGGCTAACATGTTAGCAAAGAGCTGCTGTTCCAAATACAAAGAAAGAGGAAAAGCATTGTTTTTGGTTTCACAATTTTGTCTACTTGATACATATGAACTTATACTTCATTACAATTTAATTGTGCCAATTCCTGAGAAAAATATCTTGCTCTATAGCAATATCTGTGAGGGTTTCTTCATCGGCTAATTTCTGTCTCGGGGACGGGTCATTATTCTGAAGGTCCATTGGTCCAAAGGTCCATTGGTCCGAAAATTAGGCCTAAGTTACTTTTAAGGGACCATCTTATAAGGTATTTCATGTTTAGAATAACTGTAAAATTATTTAAATATTGGAAAATTGTAACAAATACAATGTTAGTATTGATAAATGTTTTGAGATATATAGTAAAACCCAAAATATGTAAATATTTTGTTATTTTTTTATAGCTTTGAAGTATGCTAAAATGAGACCAAAAACATGGGAAAGGGTTAGGGTTATTTTTAGAGCTGGGCAAGTTAACGCGTTATTATCGCGTTAACTCATTAATTAATTAACGCCGACAATTATTTTATCGCGCGTTAACGCAGTTATTATTTTTCTTTCATTATTGTAAACGTCCGTCGCTCACTGGCTTTTATTTTGAAAAGTCCATTGTTGGCAAAATTCGTCGACAACTAATTTAGTAGTCGACGGGTCGTTAGTAATGTCATCCCATGGCATGCAAGTCTTATAACGTTATTTCGCTTAGTTTAGTCGCGTTATTATTATTATTTTGCAGTATTTCGGAGTCTGACTAAAGTGAAAGCGAGCTGGAAGTCTTCTTC
>OMMV01209025.1:0-10749 GCA_900302635.1 Chatrabus melanurus | reverse complement strand
ATTTTGTGAAAGTGTGTGTGTGCGTGCGTGTGCGTGTGTGTGTGTGTGTGTGTGTGTGTGTGTGTGCCTGCCCCCAGCAGTTGAATGCTCAGAGACTGTGTGTGGTCCCATTTTGGACAGCTCTCAACTTTCCAAAAAGATTTGTCTCTGGCTGAAGGGAAAAAGCGGAGCGAGGACAGGAACTGGTGTTGGCGGAGCGGATGGGCCGGTCACTCAGTGTTCTTTTTTCAGGAACAGATTATGAAGACTGAATAATTTTTAAAGGGTTTTAAAAAAAAAAGATCTGTGTGTGTGTATGGGTGGTGCTTGTGGGGGATAAGGGAAAGGGGCTGTGCTTTTTCCCCCCCTTTTCCTTTGATCCACATTCCAGCACTTAGGCCTGGAGTCGGCTGCTGGAGCCGTGAATGGAGGAGCAGTTTTTGCTGCAGAGAAATCAAATTAATATTATTTGGCAAAAAAAGAAAGAAAGAAGAGGAACGCAGATAGTGTTGAGGTCATTTTATAGTTTGTGTGGGAGCTTTGTGACTACATGCATCTTTTACTAACACATGGTTTACAACTGGTATGGCCTTTACTGCCCATAGTGATCAGTTCTGAAATCAATCGACGGAAGATTGATCAAATTCTGGGCGCGCAATCTAAAAAGTCATTATTTTCAGTTTTTACTTTTTCACATTGCAAATATAGGGGCGTCCCATGCAAGTTATCACCATGGAGAGCCGCCATATTGGATACGAACAAAACCACGTGGATGTTAAACACTGGAACACAGCGCTGATGTTTGCCGTTTACACCTAAATGCCATGAATTTTCCCTTTAAAGTTGTGCGCTTTAAAGTCCCGCCATGTCAAGAAGAAACTCGTCATAATATTGTAACTTCTGTCCTTCAAACTGGCTTGAACTTGTCATTTTATGGGAGAAATTTCCCAAGTGGTGTGTCATCTTTATTTCATGTCCCACTTTAACTGAATTCTCCCCTCACCCGATGAGCCGGGGCTCCTCGGGAAAGAAGCTTGCTGTCCCAAACAAGCTAATCGGCGCCAGCTTGCTGATTTGTTTGTCGCCCTCTCTGGCTTGTTTCTACCATGTGGCGTGACGTCACAGCGGACATGGCGTAGGGACTGCTGTGTCTTGTTGTACTTTGAATATGTCGTTTTTTTTGGTTGTTTTTTTTTGACAGCTGTTCAGACTTAGATAGAACTAGACCGTAAGCCCGTGCTAACGCACGGCCTCTTGACCAAGTTTGATGCGTCCCTGGGATGGACAATATGTAGGCCTTTAAGATGATCAGCGAGTCCTGATGCAAAACTATGTCCCAGCAGGCACGCCTTCCTCTGTGTGAAAGAACGCCATAAATACCTGTATAGTTGATGGTTGGAGTCTTTCGAAGCAGTCTGTTGACGAATGGAGCGTGGATGGCCTGATTTTATGGTGGATATTGATGGATTTCATAGGGATCAAGGCAGAGAGGTGAGATACTGTATGTCTAATGGCGTCCTAGAAAGTGAGGAATGTGTACCAATTGGCGGCAATGATATTAACCCAAGATGGCGGTGGCCATTTTTAGCATGGTGAAAAAAAAAAAGAAATATGTAATTAAGTAATTATTCATTCATTCATTCATTTTCTATACCCGCTTACTCCAATTAAGGGTCACAGGGGGGCTGGAGCCTATCCCAGTGGTCATTGGGCGAAAGGCGGGGTACATCCTGGACAGGACGCCAGTCCATCGCAGGGCCACATATAGACAGACAAACACATTCACACCTACAGTCAATTTCGAGTCACCAGTTCACCTAAACTGCATGTCTGTGGAAGTGGGAGGAAGCCGGAGCACCCGGAGGGAACTCATGCAAACACGGGGAGAACATACTAACTCCACACAGAAGGGACCAGGTCGGAATCGAACCTGGGGCCTTCTAGCTGTGAGGCAACAGTGGTAACCACTAAGCCACCGTGCTGCCGTAATTAAGTAATCAGTGCTTTGTTAATCGCGGCCAAAAATGTCCTCTGACACATCACATGTATGTCAACTATCAGTCTGTGTAATTATAGAACCGTAGGTATTCATATGGCGAAACGTACAGCGGCAGACAGAAACTTGGTTCCTTTAGTAGTATTGATAATCAATACTACTAAAGGAACCAAGTTTCTGTCTGCCGCTGAAGAGACCAGTTTGGGTTATAAAAACGGGTGAACATTTGTCATTTTGTGAAGTGCCATTATCGTCATAAAGCTCTTAAAGTGACATGCCTTCATAATCATTCAAGCGCAAAAGGACCCCCCCCCCACACACACACACACACACATTCTAGGTTTCAGCTTCGTAAAATTGATTTGTTTTGATACACAATGTGAATGTTCGCTGTCTTGTCATGTTCTAAAGAATGAACTTTGTAACTATGACGAGTATGTCTTTAAGCCCTGCTGGAACGAGCATAATCAGCCCGGGAAATGATTTGTTTAGAACACACCAAAGCTCGTTTAACACTTGCCATTATTCAGAGGGCGCGAGCTGCTCTCACCACAAATGATGCAGTTTTTGCAGGCGTGCCAACGGCTCTTTGGATCTCAGTTACGGTGCGTCATGAGCGAGCGCACCTCTTAGATATTGTGACTAATTGTGAGGAACATAAGGGGCTTTGCAGCAGCGTATTCAAGATTGCTCATTTGCGGTTGTTATTCATGTTGATTAAAAAGAACATCCGGAAAAAAAATTCAATACAAATTCATCACCATTTGTGAGGTTGGCTGATGTAACATAAACTGTGCTGATTAAATGTTTATGTGCACAGATTTTTTATATTTTACAGCGAATACATGCAAACATCACTCAGATTTGGTGATTTTATTGTTTAGTAACATGGTTGCTGTAAAAGCTGTTGAAGTTTTACTGGTGTTTATTTGAAGATGAATTTTCGTAATGACGGCGGTTGTCATGGTTCCCGCTGCTCAACTATTTTCATCTTACCGCCAGTAGCTTTCAGCGAGTCATTGCTCGCTGCTGCCGCCTACTGTTTTGGAGAATATCACAGCAGAGACGCACCAGTGTAACAGACTTTTTCTCTCTGTCGTAAAATGCACGCACCACAGGCGTTGAGCCAAAGCGAAAGCATAAACCAAGACTATGGATGGGTTTAGTATTCTGCAGGAGCTTTCAGACGTTTTGATTCCCTTTTGTTTTATTTTGTTTTGGGGGTTTGTTTTTTGTCACAAATAAAATTGAATGACATTTCGCCTTCATTTATATTCATGTTCGTGTTAATCTTTTGTTAGTCTAAAGCTAAAATTTTCATTGATCATCACTTTAAAGGTTCGTTTTTTCTTTCGGCACCTCCTGTTCATTCAGGTTTGCTACAGGAGAGCATCCATCTCTGATATGGAACTGGTATTTTTTTTGATCAGCAGCACATTGCAGATATATGCATATGTGGCATAAGGTTATTTTTTTTTTTGTTTTTTTTTTTTAAATGCCAGAAGCTCTTCCCGATGCAACTGCAGAGCCACAAGTAGAAAGAACCTAATGTGCATATTTTAATGGAGTACCTGGAGGACACCCATGCAGACATGAGGAGAACATGAAAACTCCCCTCAGAAAGGAACTGGACATTGATGGTCATGAACCCAGGACCTTCTTGCTGTGAGGCGAGAATCATTTTAAAGGGTTAAATGAAGTACAAATCTTACGACCATTGTTTCCTCTTACATGGAAGGATTGTAAATATAAGCAGTTTGAAAGCATCACTTAGTGTTGTGTCATCTATGTTGGACATTTGTCATTATCACACTAAACCATTTGACTATTATTTGATTATTGTAACAAAATAGTGTAGAATAAGTAATTAAAATAATCACCAGTTGCAGAAAGCCCAAAATACAGCAGTCAGCAATTGTGCAGAGAAAAATTATTAGGCGCTTCATCCATTCATTAATTTTCTGAACCTGCTTAGTCCTGTTACGCGTCACAGGGGGCTGCAGCCTATCCCAGCGGTCATTGGGCGAAAGATGGGCTACACCCTGGACACTCATTCACACTCTCACTCACACCTAGGGTCAATTTTAGAGTTTCCAATAGACCCTTTCGCATATAGTCACGAGCCAACATAGCACTATTGTTTTTGCCTTTTTTTGCCAAGATTTCAAGACAGCCGTACTTCCGCCTGGTTGTGTTGTAACCCACGCTGTGTTCAGGAAGCGAGAATTAAACATACATAAAATACATCTAATAATTGTAAATCAGATCGGAAAACTAAATAGAAATAAATAGTAAATACATACCCTGCAGCACATGCGCATCCTGCTGATTTTACTTCTCCTGAAGTGGCGCACAGCACGTTTCTGTCCGATGCAGCTTCGGGCTTCACACGGCTTTGTTTGCTTCGATACTTCCAAGTTCTACGAGTTCGACGTGAGGCTCAGTAAATATCCAAAAGCCATCATCACATGTTTTGTGATCCTTTCATTTGTCCAACCACAGTCAATAAGCAGCGAGCATAAACATCGCGAATACGAAGCGGCAGTAACTGTTTCAAAGACCCGTGTCCACGGCACAGCTGTCCGGTTCAGATCGTAAACAGAGCCGTACGCTGTAGTCACCCGCTGTCGCTTCTTCTCCAAACCTTCATGCTCACACTCTTCCAAAATCGGATAAACTTGCGCGGCTTTCTCGTAGACACATGTAGAAATAAAACGTATTTTTTCCAGACACTGTGAAGCGAAACCGTTCACTGTATGAAAGAGACTGGAAATTCGGTTGCCTTCCAGAATCTCTGGAAGTTGACTTCGCAATGCATTCTGGGTCGATTTTTGGCTATACGCGATAGGGTCTATTCACCTAACCTGTATATCTTTGGAGGTGGGTTAAAACTGCAGCACCCGGAGGGAACCCACGCAAACATGAGGAGAACATCATGCAAACTCCACACTGAAAGGACCGGGTCAGATTCGAACCCGGGACCTTCCCGCGCTTGTGATTCATTTGCTGTACAGTCTTCGTTATGTCCACTAAAATGATGCTTTCACCCACACTGGTTTATTGTGTTTTTAGCGTGAGTGCTGAAAAAGTAATCAACCGATTTGTAAAGCATGGTCAATAAAAGTTGTTTGCCGTTTGGAATAGAAAACAAAATTAGCAGACCTTTAAAAACAAACCTAACATTGCAAAATAGGGCATGTTAATGGAGCAGACACTCATAAAGCATGTAGAAAATGTTGGGTCATCCCATGGTATTTTAAGATTTTCTTCAAAAAAATATTGTAAGATTGGGTGTTTTGGGCCTTGATGGATGTATGTGTTCTATTGAGTGTCCGCCTCGGTCTTGATTGGGCTCCTTTACAGGGAGACCGACATCCTTTGACAGAACAAAGTTCAGACGTTGGTAAAACAGGTGAGGTTTATGTCTTCAAAGCCAATAGAATTATGTCTTCAAAGCCAATGGAACCGGGTCTCGTGACCCGTGGTCAGTGTTGTCTTCATGCTGGCTCATACCGACACACGGAGAGCTGCACAGACACTGAGAAAGAGAGACGAGGCTGCAGCGGTTTCCTAGTTCCTGGTTCGTGAGGGGTTCCAGATGTTGGTCTGGAGAGATCTGTTTGTTTAGATTAGACTGCACAGCTGAGGGATAGATTAGTTCTGCCTGGACTGCGGAGCACTGCGCTGGGCCTTGTCGGGGGACTGGCTCATCGGCCGAGAGGAAAAAGAGGAGAGGACGGAGCGGCTGTTTATGTTTCATTTGGAACTGCCCTCTGCAGGTGACCCGCGGACGACCCCGCCTGGAAGCTGTGTGGTCAGCGGATGTAAGCACACACACAACGTGCCCACCCTCACTTATCGCAATTCCATTACAATTGCGCGGAGCTCCATTTTTACATTGGTGATCTCATCTCGTGTCTGTCATCACCTGCTCTCTGGTAGTACAGAGGGGGCTGAGGTCTACAGCAGACCACCATTAACCGAGTGCTGGAGCTGGACGCTGTGTTTACTCTACGGGTCGTCACGTGCAGCAGCTTTCACAGGATTGTCTCTTCTCACACAGCGCCCACTCAGCACTGTTTATAAGCGCTCAGAGGTAGGAAGTTCTGTTTATAAGACAAAGTGACAGAGACCAATTGGGAGCGAGAAGCAGCTTTCACCAAAAAAAGAAAGAAAAAAAAGTCCGGATTTGAGGTGTGCAGAACATTCGAGGAAGGATACATTGCTTTGGAGGTTCAGCTTTACTTAGACCACCTGGAAATGACAGCAGCCTGAAGAAGCGTGACGACGCAGTGAGCTTGTGATTTGGTTTGATGCATTATACACGCCTCATAGATTGATACAGTAGTAATTCCACCTGCCGCTGGTCCTGATCAACATTTGGCAGGTTTCTGAATGCAGGGTCCAGAACTGTTCTGTCCAAGAGATTGTCATAAAGATCCCTGTAGTACGCGTTCACAAGCTTTTCACTGATTTTCTGCTTCCTGCACGCATCCGCTCAGCTCCACGGGCAAAGTTAGCACTAACTTTGAAGTTAATCCCATTGCTACTGTTAGATATTGGATGCGCAACAAAAATATCAATGCAGCATTTTAGTTTTCGCTCCCACTTTTCACGAGTTGAAGTGCAAGATTTAAGACTTCTTCTGTGCACACAAAAGGTTTATTTTCCTTGAATTTTGTTCGCATATTTGTTAAATCAGTGTTAGTGAGTACTTCATGTTTGCCAAGATAATCCATCCACTTAACTGCTGTGACATATCAAGACGCTGATTAAACAGCATGATTATCGCACAGATGTGCGTTGGATTGGTCACGATGAAAAGCCACTCTGAAATGTGCAGCTGATCTTGAAAAGAGATCTTTATTAGGTGAAGAAGCCGGATGTGGGGGTCCTGGGTACACGTGGTCTGCAGTTGTGAGACTGGTTGGAAACGACATTGGAGGCGGCTTATGGTAGCGAAATGAACATTCCGTTCACGGTCAACAGCTCTGGTGGACATTCCTGCAGTCACCATGCCGATTGCACGATCCCTCAAAACATGTGACATCTGTGGCATTTTTGTTGCGTGATAAAACTGCACATTGGCCTTTTATTGTGACCAGTCTACGGCACACGTGCAGTAATCATGCTGTTTAATCAGCATCTTGATGTGCCACACCTGCCAGGTGGATCGATTATCTCGGCAAAGGTGAAGTGCTCACAAACACGGATTTTAACAAATTTGTGAACAAAATAGATAGGACTTCGAAGAAATCTTACATCTTTTAATTCGATTCATGAAAAAATGGGAATGAAACAAAACTGTTGCTTTTATATTTTTGTTGAGTGTATTAGAAAAACCCAGGAACTCTGCTTTAGATATTTTGGCCACTTTTTTAGCGACAAAGCTGACCGTACTCTGTTTATCGCTGTTGCTATCACTGTTATAGCACTTGGGGCTGGGTTTTACTCCATGTGGATGTGAGCGTTGCGTCATTGTGGTCAACATGGACAGGCAAGACTGCTGCATTTGTGGACTATTTGCTTGGGTGTTTGACACACGTGCCTTTTGATTATGACCACCAGAGCACTCTGCGGTGTATGGGTACCATGATCCAATTCCGAAACTATTATCTCTCTTCTTCTGCAATAACTGCAAGCATTCAAGTTGTCTTTGTTTTAAATCATATGGTAATTGATGATGAATTCTTGCTTTTACTGTGGCCAAAATAATCTTCCTCTCCAAGTCCGCCACGGTTGTGCAAAAAGTAGGTCGCATTGAAGACTTAGGAGCTACGAGCCAATCAGCGCCCGATGTTCGGTCACCACCTCCTCACAGTTGATAAATGTGTGTGGATCCAGACCCTCTTGTTTGAGGATGTGGTTGGAAAGAGGTTCTGGATGATGGAAGTAATTTCTCAAGTAATGCACTGCTGCTGGGGCGTTCTCAGACTTGCCGAGGTTGATGATTGGTCAAGTGAAGAAGAAGAAGGAGCAGTTATGAATACTCTCTAGTGACCACACACAAAGTATCGTCATTGAGGGTGTGAGTTTGTCATGAGAGAGATGAGCAGAAGAACAAATAAATTATCGAGTTTGACAAGTCACTGGAACAACAACTGAGAACGTGCCTTCTTCTTCTCCCGTTTCTGGCTATGTTTCAGAATAGCTTTTGACTATGGCACCACCAAAAGTTTGGAGCTGCGCAGGGCAGTCTTGAAAGTCTTGTCCTGAAAAAAGATACAAACTATGGATTCCCAGGAACACAGGCGATCCATCAAAGTGGGGGTCAAATCTGCGATGTATGAAGTAAAGCCAAGCTTTCTTTCCTGCTAACCCGCAACCTTACCTGCAGAGCAGGTCGCTCTGTGGGGCCGGAGTTGGACTACCAATCTATAGACTGGGGTTCAATTCTAGGTGTGTCCACTTCAGGCTACCCGTCTGTGTCCTTGGGCAAAATACTTCATCTGCATTGTCCCGGTCCACCCAGCTGTAAAGGCGCAGCCACACTATGACGTTTACTCCAGCGACCGGTGAACAAGGTGAAAGGGAGAGAAAAGTGGCCACACGTTGGCGAAAATCATGTTCCTGGAGTTTGGTAGCGAACCTCAAATGCAGCACAGCATTCCACACCGTGAGCACAGCTGAGCCTGGCCTTAGCCAGCGCTCCATTAGAACAAGCGGGACCTTTGCCAACGTGCAGGAGAGGGGTTCGACGCACCACTGTCCAGTGATTCTGATCAGGCAGGGCGAAGCAGCACCCAGCGTAGATGATCGCCCAAGGAACTTCGGCTAGCGGATGCTAACGAATGCTAAGGAAGGCTAACGAAGCTAACAAAGGCTACCTTGGTCGTAGTGGAGATTAACTTTCTCTACCGGTCTCCAACGAAGCCACAGGTACGTGAGCAATTGCCAAAATATTTTCAGCATGTTGAAAATTTTGGACACGGTCGCTGTTCATCAGCAAACACCGACGAAGGCCAGCACAGGCTCCCAGAGGCTAGCGATCACAGATGAATGCAAATACGTTGGCACAAACGCCTAGGTGTGACTGCGCCTTAAATGGGTAACGGCCTTGGCTGAGGAAGTAACCTTTGATGGACTGGCGTCTCATCCAGGGGGAGTCGTAGACTCTCCTCTGCTTCATGTCAGGGTATCTGGAGATGAGCACTGACCCCATGAGCCTCAGGACCTGTGCAGGACTTGCTTCTTCTTAACCTGTAACATTGATCAGCCTGCTCCACTCTCAGCCACACGTCCTTCTTTCTCCCTCACGTGCACGAACAGAGTTGTCTCTTACGTGCACAATGCTAACCGTCATAACAATCTGCATCATCTTCCGGAACTCTTACTTGATATTGACATCAGTTATTTTCTCTTAACGATACACATCATCACATTTTTTGTATCTTCAACTTTCGTTCCGTCGTTCTGCCGCGAGCGCTGACCTTGCAGCTTGAACCCGCGCAGCTGATAAATGCTGTGTTTGTGTCAGCTGTGGGACTCACAGGAAATTATTAGCTGAAACAGGAAGTTGTAGTATTGTGGTCTCCTATCTTGCTCTCCCCACACACGCGTGTGGCTGGCTGCTGTCGGGCCGCTTTTATGTCGGGCGGCGCGCATGTTTGCGAGTGTTTGACTCCATACGTAGTTTCGGTTTCAAACTGCGTTTTGGACGATCTTGCGATGATTAAGTATAAGCCGCGTTCAGCGAGCGCAGATGGAAAAGAGAGGAATAAGACTCCTATAGAGTTCCTGCTACCCACAACTGGAAAGCGGAGCCATCCCTCTGCATTCTGGATTAAGGCAAACACAGGCCAAATTGTAAAGAAAATAGCAGCGCCGCCTGCCTCTAATTAAAACAGTATCACATAAACATTGGCCTTCCTGTAGGACGGCCCCTCACTCTTTTACTCTCTTTCTGCACTGAGAGAGAGTCCGTGTTGATCGGGGTGAGAGAGGGTGAAGGCAGGAGGAGATTTTGAAATGGGCAAAGGTTGAAGTTGAAACTGCGGATTAAGTGGATAAACTGGAGCCGTACTGTACACTGGGCTGTGCTGTGGATAACCTCTCTTCAGCATTAGCCTGTTTCACAACATAGGTTCATAACTAAAATATTCTGAACAGCATGAGTTTGTGGGATGTGTGTGTGTGTGTGTGATTTGTGGGATGTGTTGTAACTCACCAACTGAAAGGGGCATATAATGAACCAGATCAATGAAAAAAGCAGCTGTGTTTTGCCTATGTAATATCCCATAGATATGTCTGCCACCTGCTGGATGGTTGGTGGATGGATGATGGATTTGGAGCAGGTGTGGTTGTGAGACAGACAGACAGGCCGCTTCTGCACAGAAATGTACTCAATCAGAGAAGTAAAACCTGGTCGAGCCAGGTACACAGTAAATGGGGTTTGTGAGAGAGAGAGCGTTTCCACCCAGAAATGTATTAAATCAGAGAAATAACTGTTTTCTGATTGTGCTGGAGCGTATCCCAGCGTTCACTGGGCGAGAGGTGGGGTACACCCTGGACAGGCCGCCAGTCCATCGCAGGGCCACATATAGACAGACGCATTCACACTCTCACTCACACCTACGGTCAATTTAGAGTCACCAGTTCACCTAACTTGCATGTTTTTTGGAAGTGGGAGGAAGCCGGAGCACCCGGAGGGAACCCACGCAAACACGGGGAGAACATGCAAACTCCACACAGAAAGGACCAGGTTGGAAGTGAACCTGGGACCTTTTAGCTGTGAGGCAACAGTGCTAACCACTAAGCCACCGTGCTGCCCATGA
>OMMV01208993.1:0-10219 GCA_900302635.1 Chatrabus melanurus | reverse complement strand
ATTTTATTTATATAGCGCCATTCATACACAAGGCAACTCAAGGTGCTTTACAAGAGAAATACATTAAAATAAAACATTAAGGGAGATCATTAAACACAAAAGCTAAAAGCAAGACAATAAATAGCTAAAAACTGCAGAAAATGCATTTAAAAAGCAAACAAAGCAAAAGCAACAGCAGACAAATATAAAAACAATAGCTACAGATTATCCTAATAATAAGTTATATATCTAGTTCAATGGTAAGCTGCAGTAAATAGTAATGTTTTAAGCCCTGATTTAAATGAGCTGACAGTTTCAGCCGACCTCAGATATTCTGGAAGTTTGTTCCACAGGCGGGGAGCATAGAAACTAAAGGCTGCTTCACCCTGTTTGGTTTTGACAAGACAGACAGACAGACGTGGCCGTTACAATAGCCTCTTTCTCCTGCACAGTCAGGCTCATACTCGATCAGTTCACTGATGTTTACTTTGTGTTTCTGGCTGCAAACCCATTTTTTTCTTTGCATATTTTCCTTTTTTTAAACATGTTGCACCTTTAATGTGTTTGTTTGCTGCCGTTTTTTAAAATCAGACTCAGACGATGTATATTTTGTACAAAGACCCTGAGAAGAAGATTCGGAGGGTTTGAAGTGCTTTCCGTTGGCGGCTGATTAGAAATGTGTGTTTGTCGCTACAGACTTTTCCACAGTGACAACTGAAGAACTGACACAACACAAAAACTATCTGAAGGTCATCAAGCGTCAGGAGAGAGAGATGAAAGAAACCGAGAAGAAGTTTCAGAAAAAAGCAGAAGATCTTCTGCAGAAATACTCCGACTCCTTCAAGGCCATCAAGAAGAAGACCTCGGTGAAGAAAAAAGAGTCAGTGCATTTATTTCTTCTATCTTTTTTTCCCTTCCTATTCTGGAGTCGGCGTCTCGCTGAGTCCACATATTGAAATGTTTGTTTCCTTTTTTTCCCCCCCGACCTTCATAAAGAGCGGCTGCGACTCAGAATAACACTGACCCACTGATCACCACGCCGAGGTTCTGTCCGTGCAGCAGTTCGATTCATAAACGTTCATTTCCACGCACACAGAGGAGATTTCGTAGCTAATGTGTTTTTGTGCTCGGAGAATACGGAGAGCGGCTGAATGAACGAAGGTTACAGTACGTTTTGTGCAGCCGACAAGCTTTTATGTAAAACTCTTTGATTCGAGGCAAATTCATCACGGCGGTCTGCAATCAATTGAAATTATGAGATATTGTGTCCAAATTTTAATGTTCTGCATAAAAACTGTGAGAATTAAAAAGAAAAAAAAAAACTCCAAGTAAAACTATGAGATGCTCTTGTTTTGTGACGTTTGTGCGCCGTCACAGGCGGCGGTTTGGCTCGTGGTCAACAGGTTTTCCAGTGTTATGCTCAAGGACACTCAGTCACAATCAGGGATCGGATCCCCAACCTTCCTGTTAGTGGTCAAAGTCGAGTCAAAATGATGAGATGGTAAAAATGCTGGTTTTGCAAACAAGGTCCAAGTCCTTTGCGTCCTGGTGCTTCCTGACTTCCTGTCTGGTTGTGAGATTTGGACTCTAATCAGTGACCAAAGGCGACGACTGGATGTCTTTGGTACCAGGTCTCTTTGGGGACTGCTGGAATGACTTTGTGTCAAATGAAAGGCTACTTTGGGAGATTCAGATGAGGACTGTCAGTTGTGATGAAAAATCAGTTACGACGTTTTGTCCATATGGCGCGTTTCTCTGTGTTGATGGACCCCAGCGGATGGAGAAGACCAAGGACACGCCCACGTTTCACCTGGCTCCAGCAGATAGATGGTTACTTTCAAGAGGTGGAGGTGGACCGGTTGTCTGCCTGGGTGTTTGCCATCCAGGACCCAAGGCAGATGCATAGTGTGGTGGATGTGGCACCGGCACAGACCTGACCTGTTACATATTGGACCCCGTTTCAAGCTTCTTCCTGTCAGGGTGGTTTACTTTCATTCTCCTCAGACTCTAGTTGCTATTTGTGTTTTACAGAAACCAGATATCACAAGAAGTTTTAAGTAACTTTCTGCTGTTTCAAGCAGCCATCTAATAATAGTTTTATGCTTTTTCTAACCGCTTAGGTGCCTTTGTTGGCAGGAAAAGGTGTACTGACCTCGACTTTGCAGACGATGCTGTGATCTTTGTGGATTCAATGGATCCCCTGATTGCAGCACTCGAGAAGCTGAGTGAAAAATCACATTGTCCTGGATCAAGACTGAGATATAGGCTTTCAAGGACTTCCTGGACTCGGCCATCAGAAGTGTATCTATATGTGGTGAAAGTCTTGGACTTGTAGTGACATGCATGTCTTTGGGTCCTCAGCTTTTGGGAGCGAGAGACCTTATGGATGCTGGACAGAGGTATTTGGTGATGCCAACATCTTTGCAGGGGAATGAAGGTCCAAGTCTTTAGGGTCCTGGCACTTCCAGCGGGCCTATATAGGACTTACTTAAGGCGCAGTCACACTATGACCACTACCGATGTTTGCAAAAACGTTCGTCTGCGTTGGCCCAAACGCCATAGTGTGACTGCACCTTTATTATTTCAAAGACAAGGAGAAAATTGGCCACACCCGAGTATGTCTTACCTTTATCAACCTGGAGAGTTTCTCTGCTTGGTTTTTACCTGATGAAGGTCTAAGGACCGAAACGTTGTGCTGGAGTCCTCTCTTTTTTTCCCCTGCTTATCGATTTTCCTTCGATGCACCGGTCTCCAAGAAAACTGAAGGTGTGCATGAGCCTTTAACTTTGTTAAAGACAAATTATTGCAATCAGTGATTCAACTCTTACAGGTTTGTGTAACCTGCATTGTGTTTGACATGTAGACTCACACCGGACTCAAAACTCTGCACCTCAGTCACGGGAAGCAGATCCTCTAAGGAGGACGTTAAGCGTCTGGACACCGGACCACCGCGGTGTCTGGGACTGCGGTTGACTCACTGCACACAGCACTGTACCCGCTGGTTACAGCCACGCTTACAAATGTCCTGTTGTGTCCTGAAGGGGAGGAAACACGCCAGACTCTGGAATCAACACAGAACGTGCACAGGAGCAGAAGGAAAGACTGCAGGGGGAGCTGCAGGCGCTGTGGACCGAGCGGAATGATCAGCTGAAGAAGAAGAAGGAGCAATGTGCCACAGAGGTCGGTAGAATGCTGTCGTTTGATTGAAACTTGGTTTATGAGCAGCTTTATTCAATTCAATTAATTTATATAGCGCCAAATCATAATATAAGTCACCAGAGTGCTATCCACCAAGATCTAGACCTTACCGATCCTGTGAGTCTCGAGCAGACCAGACTCAGTGGGGTGGTCATCTGGCCATTCTATCATGGCAGAACAAGAGGCACAAAACAAATCAAAGCATGCATTGCTCAAAAACTGCATTTTAAAAAAATACAAAATGTAGAGAAAACAGTGAGCCAAACGTGGAACACAAGCATTAACTTTGAAGGCAGATCCATATAAACAGCCCCATCTCATGCCAAAGCATTGCCATAGCAACACCTTCACATTTCATTCAAGTAGTCAGCCCGAATATTTCGCTATTGTGAACTTTGATGAAAGGCTTTGTGCAGCTGGTATCCGTGTCGAGGAGCTCCTTTGACCATCATTGCACTTTTTGTCAGAATTCAAAAGTAAGAAATTTGATGATATCCAGTTTTTAACAGTTTTTAAGTCTTCAGGTTTGCAATATGAGAGACCTTCACCTTCAACGACAGGCATGTAAAGCGGTGTGTCAACAGCATAACAGTAATTTCCACTAAACTTGGTATGTTGGTGACAGTCAACCCCAGAATCACCCTGAAAGGGTTTGTTTTGGCAAAGGTCAATGTCATTGGGGTCAAAGGTCAAAATTTATATTTTTTCACTCCGATTTACACCAAACTTGGCAGACATATGCAGGTGGGTTCTGGAATTACAGAGGCAAGGTGACGTTTGTTGACCTACGCCACCCAGGTCCTTTTGCTGATTTCTACAAATCTTGGTATGTCAATGAAAATTGACCCTGAAAATGCCCTTAAGGAATTCATTTCGGCAAAAGTCAAGGAATTTGATTTTCAAACCGATTTGCACCAAATTGTGGCACATACTTGGGCAGATTCCAGAATTGCCCTGGCAAGGTCAGCCAAGTTGGTCAATCATTTGGGTGAAGGGCAAGGTAATTGGGGTCAAATGTCAGTTTGCCATAGCCCTTACTGTCTTCATGCCCACGGGCACTACTGCCTAGTTCTTCTAATACTATGTGTTTCTCAGTGATGTTATCAGTTGGTGAAGTTACTACAGAATTTTACCTTGCAGTTGCGACATTAGCTATCTGTGTACGACGATTAACTCCATGCCGACTAGGAGTGTGCCAATCCAATGTTTTGGATCAGTATTGGGCTGATATTGGCCCAAATTACAGTATCGGATACTGGGCGGGGGCTGATTGGAGTCTTCTATTCCACATCTGAGTCATGTTGTGGGCTGTATACTTGTATGTTTTCCTTTATGGGAGTAGAATATTTGTTCACAGTTTGAGGTGATGTTTTGTTAGATGGCTAGGTTACAAATGTATTTATTAACAGATTAGTTGTTTCAAGACAGGAAAAACGGTATTGGACTGGTATGGTTCCAGTATCGGTATCGTATCGGACATGAAAAAGTGATATCGTACCATTAGATTGTCCTATTGTAATGTCCTCCGATAATCGTCTCGGCGATGTGCGCAAAATCCCGCCAGAATTGCTCCCATAGTGATAAAAGCATGAAACTTGGCACAAGTATTCTCCAAAGTGTACTGATAATTTTCAGGGGTGAAGCCATTGAATCCCCAATGCTTCCTAGCAACGGTTGCTAGGAAGCTTATTTACCCTAACAACGAGATAAAAAAATTCTATCTACTCCATTTGAAATAAAAAGGGTGGTGCTAGGTTACAGAACATCAAAACTTTCTGTAGACATGTTTTAAAGACAAACTGGCATCCACAGGATACAAAAAGATGTTTGCTTTGTTGCTAGGCAACAGATAATACATACCTACAGTCCGTTCAGGCATCGTCACGATCTCTCCTGCAAGTGCAGTAAAACAGTGCACTTTAAATTCGCTCGCACACATTTGCAGCCTCCACATCCGCTCCTTCTACACTTCAGCAGCTCCGGGCAGGATGCTTCTGGTAAGGTTGTCCAAAGGGGTTGTCCACTGTTCTGGGCAAGTCCATCCCCACTCAGCAGGAGACGATATGGCATGGCAGTACATCCCCTAGTAGTGTCCACTTTGCAACACTGCTCTCCTAATATGGTTGCTAAGGAAAACATGTTGCCTAGAGACCATTGCTATGCAATTAACAGTTGGCTCCACCTCTGAAATTTTCATGCTTTTATCATCATCTGAGCAATTTTTGCACTCATGACCTAGACCATAAGCTCCTCCAGTCACTGGTCTAGTCCTCAGCTGTCTTGTTTCCCTGCACGGCTCAGAGTGCATCCACTTTGTCTATGACGGGTCTGATTTTTAGCCCCGTGTGTGTGTGGCGTGTCTGGGATGATCGGCGAGCAGCCAGCACTTTATCGGCTCTATTGATTATACATCACACCAGGTGCTCAGGGGTCCTCTTAGCGTTTAAGCTCTGGATCTGCACAGAGCTCAGAGGTCAAGCAGCTAATTCTCAAAGGTCTCAGCAGACGATAGACTTTACTGCAGGACCTCGCTCACGTTCACATAACGAGCCAAGTTGGTGACAGGCGCATGCAAATCGACAACAGAGGGCTGAACTTTTATTTGGATTAAAGACAGGGGGATGTGATTAATTATAGTGTATTTGACTGTGGCACTTCCGTCTTCCACCATGACAGCGACTGGCCAAACTATTGGAGATGGCTGCAGAGCGACACAGCAGTGAACTGAAGACTCTGGAGAGGTGTGAGCACACATACAACACGTTTAGTACATGTTGTACATGCTGAGACTGCACGCGGTTTTCGCTGAGTCCGTCCAATCTGTGCCTTGAGATGCTGGTGTGAATGCCTGTGTGTCATCTGAGGCGAAACATTTGGCATTTGACATGTTAGACGGGATATTTGTCCAAACAGGTTTTCCAAGGTCAAACCCGGTGGAACTAAACCAAAAATGTGATTTAATGTTCCCTGTGCCAGAAAATGGCTTTGTTTGCCAATATTTGAAATTCTTAGCTCGGATCACCACCTTATACGTATCCCGGTCAAATACACGATTTCAGTGCAGCAGCAGCACGAAACATTTCCAAGTTCCACAAGTTCAACGTGACGTTCAATAAACTTACGGTAGCCATCGTCACATTTGTGCTTTTTGAATCTTTTATTTGTCCGACCACAGTCACGTAAGCAAAGACGTCGCTAATCCCGTGTCCAGAGCACAGCTTTCCCGTTTTCTTTTTGTCTGCGACTCTTCCTAGTCACACTTTTCCTCCTGCTGCTGTTAGCCCGTCGTTAGCCTGAACATGGAACACCCCTTTTGGCGAGAAATTTTTTTTTTTCAGTTGTGGCACCGTCAGATTCCGGAATTCTTCGCGATCACTCACGTTAAAGAGTGTGGCGATTAACACACGTGAAAAAAACTACTACAATTGTAAAAAAATGTAGAAATATTGGCTGTTTTCCCCGGCGCTGCGAGATAACATCCACACTGCAATTACAACTGCCGGAAGTACTTCTGCCGGCCGAAATCTCGCGAAAGGTCACGAAGCAATGCATTGTGGGTCGATTATGCCTATTTGCGAAAAAAAAGGTCTCTTCACACAAATGAGAGGTCAATGTGAAGCTTAGACTTTCTGGATCAACACTGAGCGGATACTTACGTCCAGCGCTCATTGGTTGGCGACGTCGTTAATCTAATAAACCGATGAGGTCGTCCCAGTCCTGCTCTTCTGTTTCTGAGGTTTTTAAACAATTCAAAATAAACAGCTGCTTTATGTTTGATTCCAACTTGTTGAATTTATGAAAGTAGTTTAATTATTTGGCAAAATCTAAAAAAATTACTGGTGGATTTTTAAAACTGTGATGGACATTTTCTTTTTAATTCTATTTTCTGACATTTCATAGTCTAAATGATTCGGAGATGAATTGATGAGGATTGTTAGTTGCAGCCTTTGCTTAAAGGATTTTTTTTTAATGTGGTCACAACATTTTGACTTTTAACATTCCGCTGGGATTGAACTTTTTTCTTCTTTTCCTTATTTGCAGTGAATCTAAAGAAAATAAGAGGAAAAGACTCTCAAAATACTCGTGTTCAGAGAAAGCAAAGTGAGTTCACGTTATGATTTTCATCATTATTTTATTATTACACGATGACGAATCAGAATCTTTTCCTCTAATCTATGTGGTAATGTGCATTCAACCTTACTTGACTTCATAATTTTTCACATTATGACAAAAAGACAGAATTAAATATTTTTCTTCTCAGGCTGAAAAAATCGATGAGCGTTGAGGTGTTGGACGAGACTCCGTCTGATGGTGCCGTAAGTATTGAAGCCAAATCCTTGAAAGTAGAGGCTCAAAAAGTGTTTTGTTAACCTCCAGGAAGGCAAATTTAAAAATCTGGTTTGCAGGCGCACAAGTTTTATGATAACGTTTAAAGTGCCTGTAAAGTGAAATCCAATTTGCATTTTGAAATTGTCGAACCACAGAAAAACATGTTATTAACCACCTAGCCAAATTTTAATGATTAAAAATATCGCTAAGTAGATAAAATTAGGTTTCAAAATTGTATAAAAATGAGCACTTTCCCCCCTCTGTCTCTGCTGTCTGTCTTTGGGGGCGTGTCGGCTGAAGGCACTGAAAAAAAAAAAGCTTTATTGAACAACACAGAACATACAAACAGTCAGCTAGATGAAAAAAACATTCTATAGTCGACAACAATACACCATTTGAAAAGAAACTAAAGAAATAATAGCAAACAGTGGGATTAGTCCAACCGTTGTCTAACAAGACTCAAAGTTTGAGTGAGATTACAAAAGATTATTTTTTCTTCTTCTCCTTGTTTTACGGCAGTTGGCACAGAGGGTAAAAGGTGCATTACCGCCACCTACTGCTCTGGAGCAGAGATTCAAATCGGCTCCAGCTTTGTATAGGCGGATGCTAACGCCTCTGCAAGTGAATCCGTGCTGCGTCATATGGTTCGGTTTAAGCCGCCGCCCACCAAAAATCTGTGGTGAAACACAGAAATCCAGTTAAACAACAAATAAAAAAAACAAATACACACGGTTGAACACATTTTAACATGTGATCAGCAAAGCATTTCTAACATGTATGATGTGTTTTGAAGCAAATCTCTGAATTTGCTTCACAGGCACCTTAAGTCCTCTTCTCAGTTTTGTCGATTTGAACCTTCTCGGTTAAGTCACGCAAAAATCAAGACAAAGACAGTGTGAGTAAACACAAAATCCAGTTTTGTAAAAGATAATTTGACTGTTTTACCGTCGATGTAGTCTGTTAGATTAAATTTGCAACGGTTAGCAGTTACTGTGACTAACTGAAGATGCGGCACAGCTCTAACGATTTAAAAGAAACGAGCAACAACACTTTCTGAGCGATACACACACACACACACACATTGTGAATTTTAAGGTCTCTACTCACACATGAACGCGCACACATTTCCCCTACAAATTCAAATGCATGACCTTTGACTTATCGGGCAGCGTGCAGCAGGTCCTGACCACGGGTCGCACACGGCTCTTTAGCGGCAGCAGGCTGATTCATGTGTGCTGAAAGACTCACTGAACTCCACGTCTCTTCCTGTGTGCACTCATAAGGTTCAGAAGTCTTGTATCAAGGTTAAAAACCTGGAGCCAGATACTCAAACGTCTGCAGGTTCAACCATAAGTCACCTGTGCACATCTCCACAGCGCTAAAGCCTGAACGCACAAAGCTCAAGGTTCAAGTGCTGTTGGACGGTAAAGTTCCTACGAATAACTGGCTATTCACGATCAAACGTAAATGGAATTTATCCAGAGTGTTTCACAGTAATTAAGGTCACTGCATGTTTCATCTGACCGAGGTTACACAAACACTATCTGAGCAACGCGGCAAAAATATCTGCAGCTATACTTCTTTCTACCATCTGCACTCAGACCTGCCGGCACAGAAAGAATCATACCGCCAAAGAATTTTGAATAAAATGTACTGTTTAATGTTTTCCCCCACCAGTGAGTCAATTAAAAAAAAATCAAATATGAAAATGTGTAAACATGCTGCTGGAACAAAAAAAAAATCTAAGATTTTTAAACATTTCATTGAAGTAACTAGTAGATGATCAAATTACAAACCGTTTTTGTCGAAAAACTGTAAATGTATGTAAATGTATGATCATTCAATAATAACTATCAAACCCAGAACATGTAAATGCATTTTAATTTTCTTATACATTGCAGGAGACGACTTAACACACACTGTGTAGTTTTAAAGGTGAAAAGTGGCAACAGGTTTGACTCATTTATATTTATAAATGATACATATTTAGCAGTTTTCCATTCATTTTAAAGGTATTAGACACAATATGAGACGGACAGATGGATGGATGGACAGGGATGATGGATGGATGGACACAGATGATTGGATGTATGTATGTATGGATGGATGAGCATGACAGATAGAAGGACAGGGATGATGGATGGATGGATGGACAGGGATAAGAGAATGAATGGATGGATGGATGGATGGACAGGGATAATGGCATGTACGGACAGGGATGGATGGATGGACGGATGGAGTGAATGGATAGGAATGATGGAATGAATGGATGATTAGATGGATGGATGAGCATGGATAGATGGAAGGACAGGGATGATGGATGGATGAGCAGATGGATGGATGAGCATGGATAGATGGAAGGACAGGGATGGATTGATGGATGGATGGACAGGGATGATGAATGGATGAGCAGATGGATGGATGAACATGGATAGCTGGAAGGACAGGGATGGTGGAATGAATGGATGGATGGATTAGCATGGATGGATGGATGGACAAGGATGATGGAATGGATGATGGATAGATGGATGAATGGATGGATCGGCATGGATGATGGAATGGATGGGTGGATGGATGGATGAGCATGGCAGATGGAAGGGCAGGGATGATGAATGGATGGATGGTTGGGTGGGCAGGGATGCTAGGATGGATGGGTGCTGGGTTGAAATGCTGTATAGGGATGGTGCATGGATAGATGATGGTTGGATGGATG
>OMMV01208916.1:0-10024 GCA_900302635.1 Chatrabus melanurus | reverse complement strand
GCACGTTGCCACGTTGGCAAACGTCCCGCTTGTTCTAATGGCATGCTGGCTAAAACTGCCTCCGCTAGTGCCACATTGTGGAATGCTGAGCTGCGTTAGAGGTTCGCTACCAAACTCCGGTAATGTGATTTTTTCTGACGTTTGGCCAATTTTCTCGACTTTGCCCTGTGTTCACCAAACGCTGGGGTAAACGTTATAGTGTGAATGCGCTTTAAGAAACAACCCATTTCTGTGCCTGGTGCTTTAAACAGAAAGGAGCTCCTACTGGCCACGCCCCTTCTCACTTCAGAGAGTGGGCGTCTCTCTAGGCCTAGCCCACAGACTGTGTGGACGTGTTGCACAGAGGACAAATCGGCTCAATGGGCACGTCTCACACAGAAAGCAGGAGTCCAGATATGGACTTCTGTGACATATGTTACGGAAATGTAAAACGAGCTAGCTCAAGCCTAAATTTTGCTTATAGCACAGGAGTTTGTCCATGCACAAATACAGAAATGTGTGAATTTGAGGCAAACCATATTTAACTGTAAAACACAGAAAAAAGTTTTCTGTTTTCAAATTTCAAAAATTTGAAACCAACAGTGTATTAAGCTTACTTCAAAAGAAGATAGAGCAGTTATAAAAAATAACCAAAAGCCAATCAATGCAACAGCTTTTGAAGTATATGAGCGCGCGCGCACACACACGAGAATGTCTTGAGTATCCAGTCAAGTCAGTTCAAGTCCATGCAGAGCATGTGGATCTTTGAGATAGGTGTTGGACAACCTGTATATAGTCACACTGCATCCACCACACCATGGAACCGCCCCAGGTCCTGGACGGCAATCACCCAGGCAGACAACCGATCCATCCCCACCTCTCCAATACATAGACTGGGGCTTGATTCCAGGTCTGTGCTTTTCCTTTCCTATCTGCGTCCTTGGACAAGACACTTCATCTCCATTGTGCCAGTCCGCAAAGCTGTAAATGGATACCGGCCTCGACTGGGGAAGTAACCTGCGATGGACTGGTGTCCCGTCCAGGGGGAGTTATAGACTCTTATCCGTGTCACACTATGGTATCCGGGGATAAGTACCGGCATGATGGGCATCAGGGCCTCAGGGCTGTTGTGAGACTTCTTAATTCCATGAGCACCATAACCTCCTGTGGTCCAATTACCACCACTGTTTTCCCTTTGCTACCATCATTAGGTCTGCTGAGCCCTAATTAAGGCATCCCAAAGATTAGGAAGAAAACCAACCAGGCAACTTCATCCAAGAAGTGCCGTCTATCTGATTATAACTGGGGCATGACCGCTGGTACTACAGGCTCATCCAGCCGGAAAGAATTTGGCCATTGTGAATACAAGTCATTGTTCCCAGAGAGAACAAGAAAGCTTAAGAGGCTACAAAAGTCGTGTCACTTGGAATTCTCACTGAACTGCTTAGATAGAGCCATGTGGCTCTAAATAAGTCATGACTTTAAGCTTTGGGGGTCAGGCTGTGAGTTAAATGGACTAAAAAGTGTAAGTCGACTCTGACAAACTGAAATTAATGAGATGACAAGTCACTAAGTCACAGGACAAATAGTGGTCTAAAAGTTGGAGAAGCGGGCTTGTGACCATAGAGTCAGAGGTTCTATTTCCAGATCAGACAGGAAACTCACTAAAGTACCTTTGAGCAAGGTCCTTAATCTCCAAGTTGCTCCCAGTGTGCAGATAAACGTCTTGCATGACATCAGTGTCTGAATGTTTGTGTGAATGGGCGAATGTGAGACATCACTGTGAAGCACTGCTGGAAAAGCGTTATATAAATGCTGTCCATTCACCATTTACTCAGCATAGCATGAGGGTTGACTGAAAGGTTCACAGGCTAACCATGATACCCTTTTGGGATGAAACCATGTGTCTGTTATTTTGTTATTGTGCCCCTTTAAGATCCACACATTCCAACAGTGCTTTGATCCCGTTGGCCCAGAAGCTTTCACCCTGATATTCATAAAAGTCCTCAAAAAAAAAAGATATGACATTATCTCTGCTCCAATATTTTTTTCCAATTTTTTTCATGTTTTGTAACAAATGGAGGTCAGACGGTGCCAAATCAGGAGAGTCAACAATTGAAAGCCACTGTCACATGTCAGCCATGGCAACCACAAAGTTGTGAGCTGGGGCATTGTCCTGATGAAACAAAACCCCCTTTGTAAGCTTTCCTGAGCGTTTAGTCCTGATAGCCTCGTGTAGCTGCCTCTGCAAGCTGATATAATGCTCTCAGTTCATTGTTTGGTCTCTTGGATGGTCATCCATGAACACACTGCTGTTTAAATCCAAGAAAATTGAGGCCACAGATGAAACAAGCTTGACCGTCTTTGTAGGGTGTAAAAATGTTGATGCCTAGCTAAAAGTGATTGACCCAATACTCACCCTTGGTTAGGAAACGGTACATCAGTAATTACGAACCCTCCTCCTGGAAAGCAGTTGGCCTGCATGTTTTCCAACTCTTCCAGCTCCACCTACCACTAATTAGCCAAATCAGGTGTGCTCAGCCAATAAAGAGCTAGGAAACACCAGACTTGACTAATCAACTGTGGTTGCAGCAGGTACACATAGAAAACATGCAGGGCAGGTGTTCTCCATGAGCAGGGTTGGTGACCCCTGCGGTAGATGAAATTAGCTGGATCTGCTTCAAAGCATCCTAAGTTCTCTCTTGACTTAAAAAGTCTTGTGTGCTTTTGATCAGGGATGAGAATTTGAGGCACTGAGCAGAAAACATTAAAATTTCAAGTTCTGCATGCAGAATCTTCTCAACTCTTTTGTGGGAGATCCCAGCAGCATTTATCTGACTGTCAGTCACCAATTGTCCATCACCATGTGGTTCACACAATTAATATTTCCTTCTGTGGTGGCTGCTGTAAGCCATCCAAACTTTGGAACATCTTCAAGGTTCTCGCTATCCATCTTAAGTTCAGCTGTCCCCTTTTCACTATTGATAAAGCTGGAATGTTATCCCCTGATATAGCAACCATAACATCATGAATGTCCTTGGGTCTTAGGCCCGGTCTACACTGTGCAATTTTGATGAAAGATTAGCATCGTGAAAGAAATGTGGCATTATCTTTGGTCGTGGCTCTGACATGGTGGTCTCACGTTGCACTGTGTCACAGATTCAAGGACAGCCATTGTCACACTCTTGCGGCCAAAGACGGCCTGGGAAAAATATCAGACAATATTTAAAATTCTACAACCCACGTCTCAAAATCGAGCATGAAATGATGCAGTATAGTCTGTGTGCATAATGGTTTTTTTTTTCTGGTAGAAAAGTGCAGGCAAGGTGCGGAGCAGTGGCACTTCATCCTACTCTTTTCACACACAAAAAAAAAGCACGAACAGAATTTGGTTCTAATAAGCTGATAAAAGCAGTCACCCTCACCAGAAACAAGCCTGTCCAATCTCCTATCATAAATGAGCTTTGTCGTCTCTATTGTGACAAATTTTGTGTGACATGTCGGCAAATACAAGCTTCTTATTCCGTTTTTGGGATTGTACAGTCTGTACACATCAAATTTGGAGTCTCACCTAAAGTTAAATAAATCCATGTCGCACAGTGTGGCTTGCAGTGAACGTATTAGATTGCTGAAATCTCACAGTGTAGACGGCCTTTAAAGCCTTCTTCTGCAAGTGTTTGATCATACTGCAACACCATTTTTTTCCCCCATTTTGACAAATACTTGCTCCCTTCGACATCTTACAAATATGGCTGTACCTGGGTGAGAAACACTACAAGTCGTAATAAGTAAGTCCTTATAGGCCCATCGAGCCAGTGCTTATCTCCAGTTTCCGTGGCGTGAAGGAAACGAGAGTCCATGACTCCCCCTGGACGGGGCGGTAGTCCATCGCAGGTCACTTCCCAGCTAAGGCATGTACCCATTTTACAGCTGGGTGACTAAGACAATGCAGATTAAGTGTCTTGTCCAAGGACACAGACAGGTAGCACGAGCGGGATTCGAACTCAGGTCTACATATTAGCAGGCCAGCTCCTTATCCACTGAGCTACCTGCTCTACAGTTTGTAATAAAAACGAGTTTAAACAAATGCATTGATCTGTTTCATTGACCTGGCATCACAATTTCATGGTCAGCCTACGAACGGTTCAGCCGTCCCTTGTGTAGTGTTGCTAAGCGAGACCCACCTCCCAGCCTTCAATATGGGACTGCCATTCTTCCAAAACCTCTAGCTTTTCCATCTGCCTTTTGGCTTCGTTGATGCTGGAGCACACTGCCTTCATCACCTGAAGAGACTCCTGCACGAGGGCGTAGTCATTGTGTTTCTTCGGGGTCCTTTTTAGCAGCTCCTGCATATGTAAAGACCCCATACATACAAAAAACACATTTTCTGTGACAGAACCACAAACTGATGCATCTCTCCTGCTTTTAAGCGACATCACATCAAATATAGTCTACTAGCCAACTTTATATGTTCTATAGCGAACCCAGAAATTTTGAGTACAGTAAGGTTTTATGCTTGAAGTGCAATATATGGGTCCTGAGGATGTAGAAACTGCCAGATGCTAATTTGCACATATTGAGCATTTTGCTTAATTAACCTAATTATCATATTAATTAGGTCAAATCATAAAATTGAGAAAATCTTCCTTATCAAGCCACCTAGAGACTTTGTTTTGGTGTCTAGACCCATGTTTTAGGGCCTAAGGATGAAGAAATTGCCAAATGCATATCTTAAGCATTTTGCATAGTCCTATGATAGACTGGCAGCCTGTCCAGGGTGTACCCCACCTCTAGCTAAATGACTGCTGGGTTAGGCTCCAGCCCCCCCATGACTCTTAACTGGGATAAGCGGGTTTAGAAAATGGATGGATGGATTATTAAGTGCAATGTTCATTACACCACATGCAGACCTGGAAGAAGTACAACAGAACACGTCTTTACCTTCAAGACCCTAGCAGAGAATGCAGTCACATCCAACAACTATAAGATCTACACTCTCATGCTAGACATGAGCAAGGCTTTCAACATGGTCAAAAGAGAAACACTCTATCAAGACCTCAAAAGTATCCTGGAACCAGATGAACATATGATGACAATACTCCTAAAAGATGCAACATTCCAAGTTCGAATAGGAAATAAAACCGGTAACAAAATCAAGACAAACATAGGTGTTCCACAAGGAGACTGTGCAAGCCCCATTATGTTCACACTATACCTAGCCAAAGCATTGAAGCCAGAAAGAACCACCCAAATCAGCAGAGAACACAACTACACAGCTGAGGAAACAACAACTAAAGATATACTGCCATCCCACCTTAAAGATTATGCCTGCGCAATCCCAAGAGACAACTACCTAGAGATTGATGAGCAATATGCTGACGACATCAGCTGGCTAACCACAGCCCAACATAAAAGGACGGAAAGAGAAAAGACCATCCCCATTCAACTCAATGAAAGAAATCTCAATGTCAACGAAACAATAACAGAAAAACATGACATCACCAGAAACGGCAACAAAAAAAATGGAAAACAGCCTGCTAGACACAGAAAGAGATGTGTAGAGCAGGTAGCTCACCGGATAAGGAGCTGGTCTGCCAATATGTAGACCTGGGTTCGAATCCCGCTTGTGCTACCTGTCTGTGTCCTTGGACAAGACACTTAATCTACATTGTCTCAGTCTACCCAGCTGTAAAAATGGGTACCAGCCTTGGCTGGGGAAGTAAATGTGAGGCATCATTGTAAAGCGCTTTGAGCATCTGCTAGATGGAAAAGCGCTATAAAAATGCAGTCCATTTATTTATATAAAGCAAAGAAAAGGCCAAGCCATCAGTGCACACAACAAACTAAAGAACATTTTCCAGTCAGCAAAAGGAGACCTAAAGACAAAACTCAGAGCCTATAACACCTATATCAAAAGTATATTCCTATACAACTTAGAACTCTGGACCCTCACCACAAAACTAAAAAATGAAGTGGATGCCTTCCAACGCACCCTTCTCAGGAAACTTATAGCAGTTAAATGGCCAGACAAAATATCAAATAAAGAACTCCAAAAGAAAACCATGCAGGAACCCTGGTCACAAGTGATAAAGAGAAGAAGACTGAAATGGTTCGGTCACCTGATGCAGCTGCATAAAAACACTCCAGCTAGAAAAGCCCTAAACGAAACCATCAGACCAGTGAAAAAACCCCACGGATGACCAAAACTCACATGGATGAAACTGATCCTCAAAGACCTTGGGACGGAAGAACCACCCTCAACAAAGACTCTAGAAAAACTTTCGCTTCTGGCAGAAGACCGTGAGTGTTGGAAACGGACGCTAGAGAGCGCCATATCCACCAACAGCAGACGGAAGCGTCACTGATGATGATGAATGTTCATTAACTCAATATTTACTCCATCAAAACTGCTGTTTTCAGTTTGGACTTCAGTTTACAATTTTTTTTATTTATTTCAAACAAACATCAGTACTGTGTAAAACATTTAGGCATCCTAATTCTATTTCAATTCAGTTTATGTATACAGCACCAAATCACATCAAAGTCATTTCAAAGCACCATACACCAGCAAGCATTAAACCTTTCCCATCCCATGAGCAAGTACAATGGCCACAGTAGTAAGGCAAAACTTCCTCAGCGAGTTTTAATTATAGGAAGAAACCTCAAGCAGACCAGACTCAGTGGTGTGGCCATCTGATTTGGCCATATTAACAAATAAAACAAAAGGACCACATGGACCACATAAGGGTCCAGTGTTCACAATGACGGGTGGTTGAAAAGACAACCAGGAGGTGAAGATTGGAGTTGCAGTACAATACACTGCAATTAGGACGTCAGTGATTGTACTGATGCCAGATCAGTCATTGAAACAAAACATTTCCCAATTCTTACTCCAACCCTGATGCACTCCCCCAATATGATGCCGCCCCCATATCTGCATGCAAGTTATGGAGATCCATCACATCAGGAGGCAGGATCTCGGGCAGACAGCGAATCAGAAATTTACAATCAGAATGACTAATCCACCATGGCATCACTTTAACAACAAATTCAGAAATGGTGGTGGTTAGTGAGGTTCCCCTTCACTGTAAGCGCTTTGAGCATCTGCTTAGATGGAAAAGCGCTATATAAATGTAATCCATTATTATTATTATTATTAGAAATGACATGCCAACATGCTTGCCGACAGAAGGCATTCTAGAATTTTGATAATTGTTGTGTCGGGTTATTACTTTTTTCTTTCTATATTAGTGCGTCCAAAAAAAGAAAATACTAACAATCCACTGTATTTTCTGGACTGCATGTCGCAATGGAGCATTAGTCATTAGCATTAGTGCTACTGCTTCATGTAACAAGAAGCAAAATTTATTTAATTGGCGCATTATTTATTTATAACGCAAACCCCACGTTAGCGAGCAGAAGCTAATGGGCTAATTAATGTTATTGTACAAGGCACAAAGAACTTGAGCGTAAACAGACAAAAACATCACAGCGGAGTTAAACGTGTGCAAGTTAACCTGACTAAATGTAAATAAACTTTTTAATTGATTACACATTTTTAAAACATTACAGTTAGCCTTACCTTCGCCTAGCCATCGTCCTTTTTGCAGTTCTGGCTGTCCCACAAAGTGCAAACAAGTCGAGTGCCGAGTAGTATGAAGGCTATTCCCTCTATTTTCATGCATTTTCATGATTTGACCAAATTAATATGCTAATTAGGCCAATTATGCGGAATGCTCAACATGTGCAAATTAGCATCTGGCAGTTTCTGCATCCTTGGAACCTATATATTGCATTTCTAACATAAAACCTTACTGTACTCAACATTTCTAGGTTCACCAGTTTGGCTTATAGACTAATATGTAGCACATCATAACTTTCATAACACAAAATAAAGTACAAAAAATGTGTTCACATTTAAAGCCGACTTTTAAAGCCTCTGAGTGTACAGTGGAAGCACTTTTTCAGCATGTAAGTGATTACACTTCTGATTTACACTGTTCTGGATACACCCGCAGTCAGTGATGGCTATCGGAGGCATGCTACAGAGAGGAGGAGGCCTTGGCAGCTGTAAGACGTCAAATGGCAGAGCATCGAATTACCCCTTTATTATTATTGCATCTCTTTACCCATGGCGGTAGCTGCTTAAAATAACGCTCTGTGAATTAATAACAAAATCAATGTATTGGATCAGCGGAGATCACTACCTCAAACAAGCCTTTGAAGGTATATTTCATTTCTCTCTCAGATCTCACATTGGGGAAATTCACATTTCAAAACTAACAACTGGGTGTTGTAGGTATGAATGAGGCCAGTCAAAGGGTCTGACTGTACATCTGGCCTGGGGAGGTGATGACAGGCCTCACGTTATTCCCACTATGCGGTCATACTGGGGTACTGAAGCAGAGACGTGTTGGAATATGAGACCAGCGTTTCATTAGAAAGGGAGAGGTTGATGTGAATAGGACAGGACAGCCCTAACTAATGACTGGGTGGTGGTGGATGAAAAGAGGAGTGGAAGGTGCCCAGCAGAGGTGGCACATGGGTGTGGTACCTCCATAATACAAGGGTAGCACCACGAGGCCATACTCACTCGGAGCAGCAACGGGTACTTGCAGATCCTCTGAATAGGAGCTACCAGGTAACCCTCCAGTGGGACCTCTGTGTTTTTTCTGCCTCCCAGCAACATGCAGTTCTGTAGGAGAGGAAGAGAAGAGAGGGGAATTCTAAAAAAATAAAATAAAACCTGCAGTTCCTTACGTGGATGTGGGCACTAGCAAAACGTGACCTGCTTGACATGAGATCAGCTCTTAACATTCATTCTCTGCTTCCTCTCACCTGAGAATTAGATGCGGTGAAACACATTGTCAACTCAAGAAAGACTCAGTGGAATGCTTGCCTCCACCAAGGCGCACTTCAACCACATTAACCTGACCTCTACTGGAATGATTTTGTGTCAAATACAATGAGTTTTTGAGGCCCGGATGAGACCTATTATATGCATCTTGAGAGACTGTCAGCTGCGACGCTACATCCAAGTGGAATGTTTTACCAAGCATGATTCAGCACGCAGGCGGCTCAGTGCTGAGAACCCCAGTGTAACGGATCTGGTGATTCAGAGAACACCTGAGAGCGGGGCAGATAACTGCAAAATTGTCACAGAAGCAACAAAATTGGCACATATATTCAACATGGGGTGCTTATTCATAAAAGAATGTTAGCCAAGCAAAAATCCTAGATGGTGGCCATTTTCCAAGATGGCCACCATTTCTGGGAGGAATTTTCAAAAAACAAGCAAATTTTATGATTTTGATGTCAATATGTATGTATTTTAATTAGAGCCCGGCCAATATGGATTTTTTGGGGGCCGATATGATACCGATATTAGGGAGTAAAAAAACAATATATCTGCCGATATATGAAAGTGTTCATTTCTCACAAATTTTTCAAAATATGACAAAAAACGCCAAACAATACAGAAATACAGCTGTCTGGGATCCTATTCCGTCATCTTGGATTATTTTGTTTGCGCAACCAACCAATGAACGTCAAACTGCCGTCACCTTGCCTTCAATCAGATTGACAGTCACTGTGTCACTTCCCTCAGAATTTGCATAAAATAGACTTCTCGTCTATTTTGGCCCCGCCTATCCAGTGGCATGGCGACCACTTGTCTCTTGTCACTGTAAAGTGCCCACTCTGACTGAAAATGAATGGCAGCTGGTCACTTTTCCTCTGTCTCTTGTACCTAATGTGACCAAGGTCTGATGGCGGTCCCACCCATGCTTGACAGCTTTGTAAACAAAGCCGTCAGACCGCCCTCTGCTGAACAAACTATGTAACAACACCATTTCCAACAGCCAAAGTTTTTTCTGCATTGTTTATTAGGCAAAATAAAAGTTTTCATATCGCCAAAAATAGTGCTGATCCTGATGTGTTTGTGAAAGGCTCATATCGGCCAATATTATCGGCCAACCCATATATTGGTCGGGCTCTATGCATGCCTACAAACACCCTTGTAGCACAATTTGCACATTATATTTAA
>OMMV01208849.1:0-16244 GCA_900302635.1 Chatrabus melanurus | reverse complement strand
GCTGAGTGAAAACCCACAGGTGTGATAGCCCCTTAAGACAAAACCATCAGGGCAGCAGATCATCAAAGTTTGATACCAAATGACACTTTGAAATCACTTCCAAAAAACAGTTACTGCACAGAAAATTGTGTGTGAGGAAAAGCCAGCAGTCAAAGATGCTTTATGCTTTTAGTGCACTAAATTGATTGACATCCAAATTAATTAATACTTCAAGTTCTTCAAATCGCAGACTGACAATCTCGCCAACCTTCAAATGAATGCAAAATTGGCAAATAACTGGCTGCCACATCGAGGGCTTTTAAATGGATTTTAATCATGCAACAGCAGACGCTCCCATACATTTTGATGCATCATTGACACATGTGGCGGCCCTAACAAGAACCCTGCTTCCGTGATTTTGCCGGTTGGCGAGTCACGACGCCTGGTGATGTGGACAAGAACTATTGATTTCAACAGGAAGTGGCCTTTCAAGAGGGGAAAATATTAACATTTTGCTTGAATTTGGGTGGCCACTGGCTGTGTTGGAGAAGTGGCTATTGGCGAGGGGTAGTTTTAATTGAAAATCTGTACGTACCAGAAAAAGTGGCCGCAAAATGTGGGGGGCCATTAGAGAAAGGGACTACTGTACATGGATCACTACAGAACCGTCCTGGATGACAATCATCCAGCCAGACAACCAGTCCATCCGCACCTCCCAAAAGTAACCATCTATCTGCTGGAACCAGGTGACATGTGGCCGTCGCCCTTGGCTTTCTCCAGCCACTGGAGTCCTCAACACTGAGGCACCTACGTGCTGGATCATGCCCAGAGAAACACACCACATGGCCAAAATGTTGTAGCTGATGTTCCCTCATAATGCAAGTGATACTCCTCATCTGAGTCTCCCTAAGTAACCCTTCGTTTGACACAAGGTCATTGCAACGGTACCCAAGCATCTTCCGAAGAAACCGAGCACCAAAGACATCAGGTCGAACCTTAGGTCACTGTTTGCGTCCAAGTCTCACAACCAAACAGTAGGACAGGAAGCACCAGGAGCCTAAAGACTTGGGCCTTCCTTCTCCTGCATAGGCATTAGTTTGGATCATCTCATTGAATTTCATAAGTGTAAATAAGGTCCAATTTTGCAATGACAAAAAATAAATAATTTTGCACAACCTAAACTGCATAGCACAGCAAACAAATAAAAAGACAACCCTCTTGATGAACAAGAAAAAAATACCAGAACTATTTAAATGTATCTAATTTCACAGTAAGAGAAGTCGAACATTCAAACAACAGTCCTGCAGCTCCCACTTTGGGGATTTCCTAAACTTACTGACTTGAGTGAGTTTATGTTTTCATGTCTTTCTCCAGTAGAATCCATCATGTGTCCCACAGACAGTTAAGGCCAGACAACAGCCAGATGGTGCATCTATTTGCTCCTCTTCAACTGTAGTCTGAACACCAGATAGGTCGAAGCAGACCGTCAGCGAGTTTAACATTTGGCTTGAGACCAAAAAGGCTGCGGAGTGAATTAGTTTTCTGATTTTAAAGCACACAGGTTCAGAGAAAAAAGGGGTTTGCTGTGGGTCCATGTCAAAGGTGATCTCAGGGTACGGTGCGTTCTCTTCCTCTAGTCTTTCTCTTTTGTTTCTTTTTTCTGTGTGCCAGTGCACCTGTGCACAGCAGGAGGAGGTTAAAAAATGAAAGGCATTAACGTGGTTAGCTTGCATGATTGATCTTTCAAGCAAGTCATTTGTAAAACTCTTAAGGAGCATGACGTGTGAGCGTGCGTGTTCAGGCATACGATTACACGCTTGATGTTTATTTGTTCACTGTGTTTGCAGGTGTTTAACCATGCAGTTGTGTGATTGGCACTATGGATGTGTGTCTTCTTGGCAAAGCATGTGCGAGAACCTGGGTGCTGGAATCCATCCACTGCCAACGACCCAAACACCATAAATCAAAACAGGTGCTTTATTATGTTGACTGCTGTAACATGAAGGCCAGATGCTTGCCAGGCAATTCCTTTCCTCTTGTGCCACTAAATCAAAAGCCAAAAGACCTGCAGGTTAAATCAAGACAAGTTGACCTGTCAAACATGATGCCTTCAATGGCAACCTCGGGGCATGCTTCGTTTTCTCATTTTTGCATGAAGCTTGAGAAATGGTGTCGGCAAGATGAAATTATCTTTTGGAACAGCGAAACACATTGCACATTTAAATATATTTTTACAAGAAGGCAAAAATCTTTATTTGTTGCATTTGTCACAATATCTCATTTTGTGTTGTGCCCCTCTTAGGACAAGAAAATGAGTAATTATTCTTACAACATATATAAGGGGTGATATTTTGTTCATAAATACTTGAAGTCCAGAAGGCAGTGGTTATCAGTGACATTTGTGTGTCAGTTATTGTTTGTTTATTGGTATATACAATGTCTTCTTCTGTGCTTTTACCAGAAATCTTCTTGCTGTTTTACCGGTGAGCTACGCCTCCTACTAGCGTGATAACCTTTTCCAGAATTGTTGAGTTGAGCCACATTTAATAATCATAACACAGCAGTCCTGTACGTTTTCTGTGTAGTTATGGAAAGATCCAGCTCTTCCATTTTGTTGATCAGCGATCTTGCATTTTTGATAAAAAGTCTTGGCAGTGGAGGTTTGTCCACAGGCCTCAAACATATGGTGCCGCACAAATGCTTTTGAGTAATGTGACATCACGTGCAAAGGATTTACAAAGGCAACTGAATATAAGGCAAGCTGAACTCAAAGTTTGATGAATATAAAGCCAACAGAATATAAAGATAATAGAATACAAAATTAGCTGAATAAAAAGTAAACAGAATATTAAATTAACGGAATATAAAACTAAAGGAACATAAAGGTAACTGAATATAAAACTAAAGGAACATAAAGGTAACTGAATATAAAACTAAAGGAACATAAAGGTAACTGAATATAAAACTAAAGGAACATAAAGGTAACTGAATATAAAACTAAAAGAACATAAAGGTAACTGAATATAAAACGGAAGGAACATAAAGGTAACTGAATATAAAACTAAAGGAACATAAAGGATAACTGAATATAAAGGCCATGTGCTGCAAACTCCGCCTCTTTTACGTGAACGCGCTCACATCTAGATCGGACAAACTTGGGTTGACTTACCGAGTTGATAACCAGCTTCGTAGGACAGCTGAGCGAGACTGCGATGGTTAGGGTTAGTGAAGCCAGATAACTGAAAGAGATCCTGGCTATGTTGAACTCGCTTCGTAGTACAGGCCTCAGCTAGCTTGATGCTCTATAAGACGTGTTCACCTGCTACCATTCAGGAAAAACCTTTTGAATGACACGCAGTGCTTAATCGTGTTTATATCAGTTACTCTGTCTTACTCAGTTCTCTCTTCATCGTTCTTGTTTCATTCCTTGTTCTTCATCTCGCTCTTATTTCATGGTGCAGCAGCTCGCGTTGTTCTCACACGATGAATTTTCCTCAATGTTTCTTTCTCTCTCTTTCTCTCTCTCTCTGGCCTGGAGCAAATCATGTTCATTTGATGAAACTTAAACAGAACCCTTGTAAGCATTAATTTGACGAGAAACACCAAAACCTGTCAAATTGTTAACGTTTAGAGTCAAAACCGCAGCTGTTGTGAACATGTCAGCATTGCCTCACGTTGTGCGGTGCCTTCCAGCGCCTTAGCCGATCACTCCATCCATCCTTCCAGTAGTGTTTCACTCCTGTTTTGGTCGTTCTACTCTTCTCTTTTCACTTTCCTTCTCTTTCAGAAGCTGATGCATGCACTTTAACAATAGCTGGGGCTAATTTGAAGAGAACTCTTTCTTCAAATTTAGCTGATTTTTTGAGATGTTTCCTGCAAACAAGCAGCGTACATGCTAGTGCACGTATAGACCGTGCACTGAGTGTATCCTTTAAATATGTAACTCATATACAGTATATGTAACTGATATAGATGCCGGTGTTCAGCAGGTGACAGCAAAGCATGTGATGATTTTTTTTCAATGCAAACTCCAGAACAATGAAAGATTTTGGAACAGTGTTTGGAGTTTGCTATGAGTAATTTGCAGTACAGGTGAAAGGTTTTGGTATCATCCCCATTCACACATTCTACTCATCGTTTAATTCTGGTTGTACTTTCCTGTTCTGTGGTATATTTCTTCCTGTAATCGGTGACGTAGTGGGCATCATGGGTTTCTCCCCGCTTTTGCTAGCTTAAGTTGTGAGCTCACTTGAATGTCAGGCGACGCTGCAGCAGGTGGCAGACACGTCTATGCTGTTACATTTTCTTAATTTTCTTTTTCAATTGATCTTGTGCACCAAAGTTCACTTTCTCCATGGTAACAAGTCATACAAGTGTTGCAGTCATAGACTCCAGTTCATAGTGCACAGTGTTGGAAAGAGGTTATCGAGATTTTTCTATTTATATCAAGTCAACAATAGCTCAGGCAGTAGAGGAGGTTTTCTACAAACTGAATGGTTTAGCCTGGGATCACCTTAAGATTCCAAAAGGAGCTGGAGGATGTTGCTGAGGAGAATCTTCCTTCTTATGTAGAAGAAGTCCTATGTAGCAGTGTTTCCCAATCCTGATCCTCGGGACCAATACTACTGCATGTTTTCCATTTGTCCCTGATCTACTCAGACCAGATTTCCTCAGTCAGGTGTGTTCAGCCAATCAACAGCTGGCTTAACAATGGAACACACCTGATTGGGCTCATTGTGTGAAGTTAAAGCAGTGAAAATTGGACAATGCGCGGTACTATGGGTCCAGAGAACCAGGATTGGGAAACACCATATATAGGACCTGATGTCCATTGGTCCCGGTGCTTATCTCTGGATTCAAAACTATAAGGGCTCCCCCCCTGGACATGTACAGCTGGGTGGACTGAGACAATACAGATTAAGTGTCTTGTCCAAGGACACAGACAGGTAGTGTGAGTGGGAATTGAACCCATGTCTTCATATTTGTAGCCCAACTCCTTAATCACTGAGCTACCTGCTCTTTCTTCAGATGCTGATGGATATAATGTCAAGTCAGGTCAAGGAGCATGCACCAGCAACCACCTTGAGCAACAGCCCAATGTCTGGCAACCACCCAGTCAGACCAGTGGTCTGTCCCAAAAGTAGCCATCTGTCTGTCATAGCCAGGTGATATTTTGCCATGATATATTATTGCACTCCTAGTGTTCAGTTGTACAATCCTGAAGAGATGTGCTTTTTAAAATACCTTCTGTCTCACTTAGTCTCTCATTCCTTTTCCATTGTCTCTTATTTGATAGCAGCTTGTCCTCTTAAGAGTTACAGTACCCAGCTTATAATGTACTCCAGACGGCTCGACTTCCTAATGACTAGTTGTGCTCCAAGCCTTTCCGGACACGGCTGTGAATGTGAGTCTCACACAAACACAGACAGAAATGCACACACATGTTGACCAGTCAACCAGCCTTAGTCATATGTCTGTCTTTAACATTTGCACTCATTCAGTGTTGTTTTCTACTGTTCCTTTCCGTTAACGGAGCAAACTCACCATACCATGCTGAGAACCTCCATTTGTCTGGTCTTTCCTGTGCACTGTATTCTCATTAAAATGCCATTGATGACAGGGTAGGTACGTGGCAATGTGCGCCATAAGGACTAACATGTGGGACTAGCATGAGCGACATGTGCAATATATACAGTACATCCTCTCCCAGCGGTAAACGACAAATGAGTCTTTTGGAAACTCCCTTACCGTACACAGTGGAGCAATGATTTAAGATGCTGGTCTACTTTTTTTTTTTTTACATGTCTGCATGACAACAATGTCCTGTCTTCCAAAAGTATGTCAGATTAAACATGATATTAGCTCTTACATGTGCAAGGGGACTATGATCTGCTTTGTCTGGACATGCATTTGGGAACAGGGGCCCAGAACAAAAACATTAAAATGTCTCTGTCACTTTCAGTTCTCATCAGTAAAGTAATGTAGCCATTCCAACTCAGACCTCTTCTCCTCAGTGGCCCTCTACTTTCTAGATATACTGTAACTCATTCTTCCCCCTTGTGGTAACGCCCATCCCCAGTTCAGAGGGCCAATATGCACCGCCTCAGCAGGAGCTCGGTCCATCACCAAGGCAACAGGTCTGTTTGTTTGCTGTGACTTTTCCCTCCCTTCGTTCTACTGGATGTAATGCTTAATTGAAAGATTTCCACCTTTTTCCTTTCTCAGGCGCAGTCACAACGTAAGGCAACACAATGTTCGGAAAAAAGAGATTTTAAGATTACTTATAGAGGAATGTTAAGGTCATAGTTCAAGTAAACAGGAGTTTAGGTGGAGCAGTATTTCAGCTGAAATTCAGGTGGTGAAATCTAATCATCCATCAAACAGTCAAGAGTTTATGTACGCAGGAATTTTTAGCCTTCAATTCAGTTTATTTATATAGCATCAAATCATCTCAAAGAGCTATACACTAGCCAGGTCTAGACGTTACCCACCCCATGAGCAAGTATAATGGCAACAGAAGAAGGAAGTCCTACATAGGCATGTTGGTGCCGGTGCAAGAAGCTGATGACAGTCTGCAACTCCCCCAGAACAGGACACCAGTCTAGCACAGGTTACTTCCCTAGCCAAGGCCAGTACCCATTTACAGCCGGGTGAACTAAGACAATGCAGAAGAAGTGTCTTGTCTAACTTTAAAGGAGTTGAAACTTACTTCTAAGCTTGAAACTCCAATACGGGCCCTGATGCTCATTGGTGATGGTTCTTATCCCCAGATTCCATAGTGTGAAGTGTGATCTACTACGACTCCCTCTGGATAGGACACCAGTCCAACACAGTTTACTGCCCCAGCCAAGGCCGGTACACATTTACAGCTGGGTGGACTGGGACAATGTAGATGAATTGTCTTGTCCAAGGACACAGACAGGTAGCGTGACTGTGAATCAAACCCAAGTCTAATTATTGATAGCCCAACTCTTCATCCCACTGAGCTACATGCTGTACAATGGGACCTAGTGATAAGTAAAAACTTCCTCTGAGTTTTTTTTGATTATGGGAAGAAACCTGAAAAAGACCATATACAGTGGGGTGTCTGTCTGCTATGTCCATACTAACAAGATCGAACAAAAAGCACAACACAAGATTGTCATGACATGCTTTGACAGAAATATTGCACCTAAGCAACCATATACAGCCGAGTGTTCACAATGGCGGGACTGTTGAAAAGACAAACAGGAGGTGAAGATGAGAGTCCCAGTAAAATAAACTGCATTAGTATGTTGTAAGTCAGAGAATGTATTGATGCCAGATCACTCATTGATGCATAATATTACTCATTTCTCACTCCAACCCTGATACACCAAATCCTCCACAGCAAAGAAATCATAACTCCATAAAGGCTCCAATTTGCAGTCGTGTGGTTCCAACCCTGCTTGCTTGCATATTCTGATTGCCTTTTGTCAGTTGTTGTCCATAAATGATCTTATTTTAGACTTCTCAGAAACCATGTGATTTTGATTTTGTTTCAAATGAACTGTCTATTGTGTAACGAATATGGATGTACTGATGACCCCAACACAGAGAACAGACAGCAAGGTAAGTCCAACATTCTTTAATCACAGTTTGTAAACAGGCCAAGGTCAAAACATAGTAGGTCAGTAAGAGTAGCAATGGTGTCTGTGAGGGGTTAAGCAGAGGCAGTTCCAGAAGACAGTTCAAGGTCAAACACACAGTGGATCAATCAGTGTGGCAACAGTGTCCGTGAGGGGAAGAGCAAAGGCAGTTTCCACAAAAAGGGAGGTTTATCAAGCTGACCAGGCAAACAAGATCCACAGGAGGCTGGCGTGAGAGACAAGGTCAAACAGGCACAAACACAGGTTGGCAACAAGGAATCACAAGAAGAACAGAACGCGAGTAGGCTAAGAAGAAACGTAAGACATACTGGCATTGGGGAACACGAGAGATGGGTTTAAATACAATGTAAGTTCTTTCGGCTTCTCCCAATTTCAACTTGGGGTCGCCACAGCATATCAGAGCTACATGGATCTGCCTGTTGATTTGGCACAAGTTTTACACCGAATGCCCTTCCTGACGCAACATTACATGGAGAGCAGGCAGGGGTAGCCTTGAACCAGGAACCTTCTGCTTTGAAAGCAATCACACTTAACCGCTTGGCTATCACACTGCCCAAATACACACTGAGATCATTTCTGAAATAACTAACAGGTGTGCACAAACGTGGACGTAAAATGAACGAAAACAAACATGGAGAGACACTATGAAAATAAAGCAGGAAGTGAGCCGCGGGAACAAATACGAAAGTAAAAACAGACAGCACTGTACATGACATATTGTGGGTATCAGTCTGTACTCAAGGTGCAGATGACCTCAAAAATGGCTCCTGATGGGGATGAACTCCTAAAAAGACAAATTGCTGGATTAGTCGATCGCCAGCTCAGCTTCTGATCCACGTACACAGGGTTGGTCCACACAGGGAGAAATAATAGTTTCTGAGGTATACGATCAGCATTTACACAGACAGCACAGCCAGGCTGCTCCCTCATCCCTCAGGTTCATGCTCTGTAGGTTTTAAGTGCTCGAGTCGTAATGAACTCACCCTTAAATGCCCCAGTGTCTGTGTCTAAAAATAAAGTATACACTTGTGTGTGTCAATGCCAACAGACTCTTGACAATCGCTCACAAAGATTGGAGTGTCAGACTTTGTTGGAGCTTCAATGTAAATACCAATGGCTGGTATTTGAAAAACAGCCATACCCTTGCATTTATAATTTGATGCATCTGTTCTTATGATGATTTTTTTTTTTTTCTCTGACAAGAGTGCTGTTATTTTTGTTTTCTTTACATCCCACCCGGCCGGCTACATCCTGCTTTATCTGTTGGTGGTTCAGGATCCAGTGAGGGCCCCGCTTTCTCAGAGAAAGGCATAATGTTGCTTTTGGATGAAGCAAAAAAAGATAAACCTCTAATTGTAAGTTAGATCTCACATCTTTGACAGGATATGCAGCTGGTGCTGTTTGGCCTCACACCTGAGGAAACACGATTATTTACTGTCTCCAGACTGAGACTTTACACACACAAAGCACAGGTTGTGCAGTTGCATCCTGCCACCAGAAGGTGCAGACAATGTGCCCACATCAGCCTTGGCTTCAGCCCGAAATTCCTTTATGACCCAATGAATGAGCCTCCGGATGTTAGATCAGTCAAATCATTCAAACAGACATAAATATGTAGTGCTAGGACGCTTTTGTACATTATCTGTTTGCACACGTGCACGTAGGATGATATGACCACATATATCTGTCCAAAGATGGAAGATAGGATCCTTTTCAAGCAATCTCCCCGTCACTGTTCATCTTCTCCTGCACGCAAATCTGTTAGCACACACGTTAAACACACCTCGGATAGTTTCAAAGCAGAAGCAGCAAATTTTTCATTTGAAGCAACTGTTCTCCACATCAAATAAAACCGGAAAGTATATGTGAGGCTAAATTTTCAACCTAAGTTTGTCATATCGCATTCAGCTGATTTGGAAATAAGATGAAACAATATATAGACTTCATTTTGAAATTGTGAGAAATACAAAAAAAACAGTGACGTGAAGTACAAAGAACTGCGCAAACCCATAGCATGTAGGTTGTATATATATAAGTGACATATGCCCGCATTGTATGTGTGCAAGTTACAGACTTTTAATTTGTTGCGGTGCCTTATTTTGGTCGGGACTGGAATGGAATCTCACAAATTTAAATGGATCTTAAGAAGAACTCAGAGACTGGGCTGAAAAGAAATATTACATGCACAATATGACACTTCTGGTTGTGATTTTATTTTGTCCCTTTGTTTGTTTTTATATACTGAACAAAACTTTTTAAAAAACCGCAACACTCAAACTGTGTAAATATTCAATATATTTCCCATAAAATCCCGGTAATGCACGGTGGATTTAGTGTCTAAAGGCCACAGAGGATATGAATTTTTTGTTAGTTTTCAAAGGTTATGTCCCATTCTGCTTGATTGAGCACTGACTAAAGTTGCTGTGGCCGACACAGGTTGAGTTGAGAAAATTGCTCAACTCATCTCAAAATTGGTCAATAAATAGTGACCACTATGTCGGTCTTAATCACCAGTTTTCATTGTCTTTCAACAACACATGACCATGCCACGGCTGCGACAAAATCAGAGGGACCAAGCCATTGGTGTGCTGGTTGCTGGAATGTCACAGAGACAGGTCTCAAGGACATTCCAAGTTCACGTTTGCACTATCTCCCGTCTATGGAGATGATATAATGAGACTGGCACCACGAGCGACTGACCACGTGCTCCCAGACCACGTCACCACCCCTCAGCAGGACTGACATGTCCGTCTGCAACATCTTCACGATCGTTTTCGTCTTGCTCCAGTCACTGCTGCTGAGACCAGAGGTGGTCACCAGAACCGAATCAGTGCCCAAACAGTTCGTAATCGTCTACGAGAGGCCAGCCTGCAGAACCAATGGATGGTGGATTGGTGTTGACACCTGCTCATCGCCGGGCCCGTCTGGCATGGGCAAGGGCGCATCTGGGCTGGAATGCTCTCAGATGGAACAGGGTATTGTTTCAGACACGTCATGCTTCAAGTTGAGCTTCTCTGACAGCAGAATGCACGTATGGCTAAGACGAGGGGAACATTATGCTGATTGCAACATTATGCAGCGTGACCGCTGGGGTGGACCATCAGTGATGGTTTGGGCAGGAATCAGCAGCAGACATAAAATGGAACTGGTTGTGATTGATGGAAACCTAAATGCGGTGCGTTACTGTGATGAGATTCTGGCACCAGTTGTTGTCTCACTTCTGACACGAAACCGGCCGACTCTGCAGCAGGATAATGCCAGACCGCATGTCGCCAGGATTTGTAGGGACTATCTGAGGCACAATGATGTTCAGTGTTTTGAATGGCCCATGTTCTCACCGGATCTGAATCCAATTGAGCACCTGTGGGATATTGTGGATCATCGGGTGAGGTGACGTGATCCAGAACCAACCACAGCACGACAACTGTCGCCGAATCACCCAGGCTGACATCTGACAGTTGATTGACTCTATACCACACCGAATTCTGGCGGTACATGATTCCCGTGGTGGCCATACAAGGTACTGAGATTTATTGATCTGGAATGTCATTGGGCAGCGAGTAAATGAACTGTAAGCTTATGGAAGTTTAATTTTGTTGTTATCCATTAACTTTAATGCTCCTCTGGGGATCCTGCACATAAAAATCAATGTGAGAAATGTTCTTGAAGTATTGCATTGCTTTGAATAAGTGTTGCGTTGGAAGTTTTGTTCAGTATATTTAAGGCCACTGCATACTCTATCAGACAGTGGTTGCATAACCCTTGTAGGTACATATACTGTTTATGATCACCAATACTTGTGAACGAAACAACCTGTCTTCACCAGAAGTAGGATATTTACATAAGGGACCTGAAAGACGAGATTGGAGTTTTTTCCTCATTGTGATACATTTTTCATTGTTACTTTTCATTGTTGCTTTTCATACATGTCTGGGGAAAAAAACACCAATTGATGCCAGTGCACACCAAATCAATCCACAAGCCTACTGCAGCTTTCAAATATTTATAATATTTAATATGTAATAGCTGTGCAAGTTTTGATTCTCTTCAACACACTGACAGGTTATCTCATAATTTATCAAGCAGCTTTAGCCCAAATCAAGTCAGGTTAGGTCTAGAAGCATGCTCCACCAGTGCATTTTCTTCCAGACATGTATTTCTTTCCTTATGTGTAGTTTTTTTCCAGATGCGTATGAAAAGCAACAATATAAAACAACAATGAAAAATGTATCACAATGATCAGGAAAAATTCCAAACTCATCAGCCAGTGTCCTTAATTAATATCCTATTTTCAGTGAGGACAGGCTGTTTCATCCCTGAGTGTTAGTGATTGTAAACAATGTACGCAACCACCCTGGGTCATGATTGGCACCCACTCAAGCAGACCACCGGTCACACAGTAAGAGCTGAAGTGTTGTTCTCCCTCCAATTATTTACATTACAAAAAAAAATAAAAAAAATCAGGTCTACGAGCATGCGTCAATGCCACGCATCGCCACATCCACCACTCCACCAGTCTTGGATAGCAACCACTCAAACAGACAACTGGTCTATCCCATGTATCGAAAGATGCCTTGTTTCTGCCCCAGACAGGTTAAACATGGGTGTCCCCTTGTTGCCCACAGTGTGACCTACAATACCATTATCCCATATTGTCTTACCTTAAATGGTTAGCAATGGTTAAACTGATGTCTATATATCATAGAATTCTTCTGTTTTCCTTATTACTATATATGTTAATTTTTCTAAGTTAATGTTACAAGTGTTGGAGGGGACGCCGTGTTTTCTGACCATGTTCCAACACACAGGTACCTCACTGTTGAAGACCCCATTGACTGGACCAGGCCAAATGGACACGACATGTGTCTGTGGCAGATAGATGGTAACGTTTTGGAGATAATGATGTACCCAGGTCTGCCTGGATGGTCATCTTGTCGAGACACAAAGCAGAGCTGTGATATGATGGAACAGTAGTTCAGTATCCACTCAAGGTTTACAAGACATCTCTTTAATCCAAAAAGATGATAGCGGTCTTCAGGTCATTTCCATAATAAGGCAATTCCTCATTTCGCTTGCAGAAAACAAAAATGTATTAGCTTGTGTTATTTTGCAGTTACAATAAAATCCAGAGATATGTATTAAGCATATTTTGTCTTTTAGTGGAACAGTTTTACTAGATAATTAATAAATCAGTTCAAGGACTTTCTTCCAATCCACTTGAAGCTCCTTCTCTCCCACCAACAATGACACAGTGTACCAGTTTCTTCATTATATTGCCTTGAACACTTTTGCTCCTGTGGTAATCTTTATGTCACTGTCAACAAGTCACATCATCAAAGTTTAATGAAGCAAGTTCCCTAAATCGAGCATCAAATCTGGATGACACAAAATCATTTTAAAGGTGTCATATTGTGCAAAATCAGTTTTTGTGAATCGTTGACAGTTTAATGTGGTTGTAGTTTCATGTTAAACACACTGAAAGTTTCATAATTCTGTCTGTACATTTAGAAACTACCCTGCTATAAGCAAATTTTAGGATGGAAATGGCTCAATTTTGACTTCTGTCACATATGTCACAGACATATATGGACTTCAAAAGACACACCCACAGAGCTGTTCTGCACTCTGTGCGACACCCGCATGAGCTGTGGGAGTAGTGCTCCTGCCCCACTCCTTTCAGACAGGGGGCATAGTGAGAGGCAGCTCCTTTTCATTTAGCAACAGGCACAGAAATAGATCATTTCTTAGAGACATAAAAAGGGATTTTTAAGGATCAATTGCATCAGTGTCTATGGAATATTTTGACCATTGGTGGCCTATATTAACTCTCTAAAAGCTGGGTAATATGATATCTTTAAAGTATATCATATATTGAACATACAGTGAAAAATTAATGTAATCTGATTACATTACCTATTAATAGGCATTCTGTATGTAATGTCCCTCATACTCATTTGTAAAGGATGCAAGCAACTCATGACAAAAAAGTCCAAATGTTGATCACACTATGCAATTACCATATAGTTCACTGTTTTTGTTTCTTGTAAATACATTTGAAAGAAATGAGGTCATCTTATATTCAGTCTGGACTTTTACATGTCATATACATCTAAAAAAGTAGGTTTTGCCAAAAACCCATGAAATGAGTGTGCTTCCTAGGAATAAAGTGACCCAGACCTCTAGCCAGGGCAGGACTGGGACAAAAAAAATGGCCCTGGCATTTTTGGTCGTGGCAGCCCACCATGGTGACCCATCATGGAAAACACAATACGCACAAATGCAAATACACATTTGTTGTCATTACTACTACCCCCCCCCCAAGGAAAAAAAAAAACCCTATTCTGAACAAACTAACTTTTTATCTAATGTGTGAATGTTTAGATCTAATGTTTGCTGATTCAGTTGGACTGAAAACTGTCGTCATATGTATAAGCAATGCATAGCAAGCAACATAGCAAGAGGCTAACATAAGATTTGGACTAATTCATGTTAGCTCCTCTCATTACATGCATAATATCCATTCCATCCATTAGCTGAACCTGCTTCTTCCAGTTAAGTGTTGGGGGGGCTGAAGCCTTTTCCAGCAGTCATCGGGTGAGAGGCAACAGGTCGAAAAGTAAAATGAGGGGCTGCCCATAAAATGTGCTTTTATTGGCATTATTTTCAAACAAAAGGGTTTTCTTTATAAACAAGAAGATTTGGTCTTCAGAAAATCTTTTTCCAAAAATATGGCTTGAAAAAGGAGTGTCACCTTACAATCAGGGTGTGTTATAGTCAGAACAATACGGCAACCAATGTTTCTCTTTAATTGGCCTGTAATTCATACTTTGTACAATGCAACCGTCAGCTTTTAGCCCAACTCACACACACATAATGCACACAAACATATATGACCGCATTATTCTCCCACCCTGCATCTCAGGCAGACACACACACACAAACTCTCCTGAGCTTGCACAAAAAAGCTGCACATCACCGACCTAAGACACCGACGCCAGCCCTCTCCAATGATCTCCACCGCTGAATCTTGATAACCTCTGAGGCTCTCGTTAGCCCAGAGCAGAACCAGACCACCACTTTAAAAACAGACACACACATGCATGCCCGGACCACAAATATCCCACCCCCAGCATCCCTAACTGTGGCTGACACATCAAAGGGCCGTGTCCGAGGAGGGAAGTAAGGGAGGGTCTGGGGAATCATGGGAGACAAAGGAAGCGATTAAGAGATAAGGATCAGTCTAAGATATGACATTTCATCCTGGGCAGATCCGGTAGACACACTCCATTCAGGGAAGAGTATAGCAAAGGAAGGGAGGGAAGGGAGGCGGAGGGAAAGAGGGTGTGTCTTCCAGCCTTCCTCACTTCTTCCTCTTCAACAGTCTGCAAGCATGAGAGAGGGCCTGCAGAGCTCCAGTCGCTCAAAATGGGCTCCACTCGTCTAGAATCCTTCCTCCCTATCTTCTCCACACTTACAGGCAACTTCAAAGGAGCGACGCGACGCAAAATGCTTTCCATCGCTGTTGCTGCTGGTTTGTGTGTGGTTGTATATTTTTCTCAACTCCCTGACAAAACACCAAAGTCTCCAAATTTTTTTTTTTTTTGGTCTTAAATAGTATACAAAAGGAGTGAATGCAAAAGAAAAAAAAAAGTCCTCATTGTGGACCTAATTGCCTCTGGGTCGTGTTACAGCTCCGGTTTCACGTTGTTGCTTTCAGACTGTAGCCCGCAAGCTGGAGGCACAATCCACCTGCCTCTCTCAGAGCCACACAAAGGGTCAGCGTATGAACACAGAGGAAGTCTGTTAGCAAATAAACACAGAGATCTGAACCCAGCCGTGCAACAGCCAAACAAAAGTTCTCTTTTCCGATATTTATGCACCTGAAAGGCAGAGGCTGCCAGTAGCCAAAATAGGCTTCTGTAACTAACTATAGCAAAACAATGACCTTTCACCAGATGACACCGGTCCAAACTATCACAATGTTAAAAGGCAAATTAGTATTTCATAGGGGAGGGAATGGCAGAATGAGCTGGAACATTTGTGCATAAACAGCTTTGTGCAATTACAGAAGGATTTTTACAACATCTCACTGTGCCAGAGGCTTCGAAGCAGCAGAGATTGTTAATGGAGCTTCGTGAGGTTTTATGCATCATCCTGCATTTCTGGTAGAAAAGATAAAGATGTGAGCAGAGCGTCACAGTTTGATGTTTCCACTTGATAAATAAATTAAATTCAATAAATATTCAGAACTGCATCTGTGCACTTCAGACCATTCTGTCTCCATTCTATATCATAAATATGCCTTTATGCACCAAAACTGAAACTGTAAGAGTCTCCTGAGTTCATAGTCATCATTATTTCGGGCCAGGTTCTCTCTTGGTTAGCTTCATATTTATCTAGTCGTTCTCATTGCGTCTTGTACAATAATGTTACTTCGAGACTCGCTCCAGTAAAATATGGTGTTCCGCAGGGTTCTGTTTTAGGCCCCCTCCTATTTTCTCTATACTTAGCACCTCTTGGACAGATTCTGCGAAGTCATGAAATCGCTTTTCACTGCTATGCTGATGACACTCAGCTCTACATGCCGATTAGTACAGATAATCTTTCACAAATTAAGATTTTAGGAGACTGTATGGC
>OMMV01208845.1:7790-19584 GCA_900302635.1 Chatrabus melanurus | reverse complement strand
CGGCCCCTGCTTACCTGACGGCTATAATAAAGGCTTATGTCCCATCCAGGGCGTTGCCATCCTCCCAAACAAACCGTCTGGCCTTGCCCTCCCCTCACACAAGGCGCTCTCGGTCCAAACTTTTCTCCGTTGTGGTCCCGCAATGGTGGAACAAGCTACCAGTTGCTGCGAGAGTGGAGACATCCCTCTCTGCCTTTAAGAAGCTCGTGAAGACTCTCCTTTTCCGAGAGTACTTCCCTTCATAACTATCTAACCTCCACTCACCCACACTGTCCTGTAACCTGGTTATACTAACACGCTACACCTCGCTTACTCTGTTTTCCTGCATTTCTGTAAGCTTGTTTATTTCCTCTTCTGTAAGTCGCTTTGGATAAAAGCGTCTGCCAAGTGTAATGTAATATCGTATCGTTTTCTCGCTGGATCATGTCGGCACCTTCCTGGACATGTATCACTTTTTCTTCTGGCACTGGCTGATTAAAGACTGTCCCGGAGAATACCCGTACATTAAAGCTACAGTGTGTAGGATTCAGGGGCGTTTATTAGCAGGAATGGAATATGGCACACGGCGGCGCAGTGGCTTCATGGTTAGCACTGCTGTCTCTCAGCGAGAAGGTCCCAGGTTCGAGTCCGACCTGGTCCTTTCTGTGTGGAGTTTGCATGTTCTCCCCCGTGTTTGCGTGGGTTCCCTCCGGGAGCTCCTGCTTCCTCCCACTTCCAAAGACATGCAAGTTCGGTGAACTGGCGACTCCAAATTGACCGTAGGTGTGAGTGAGCTTGTGACTGTCCATCTGTATGTGCCGGCCCTGCGATAGACCCCGCCTCCTGCCCAATGACCGCTGGGATAGGCTCAAAACATGAAGGGAAACAAAATTGTGACTGGCAACGGTACGATGCAATCTGCAACCTCACCACTAGATGACACGAAATCCTGCACACTGTAGCTTTAATAATTATTGATATGCTGGAAGGAAAAAAGAACACGACTTTAAAAAAGCTAAACTTCTGTGGGTGAAGGACTGGCTACTCAAAAGAGACACCAATGGATCAGAGAAACCAGTGAGCCTCTGGTGAGTGCAGCCTACCTGTGATTCAATGACATTAAATCAATAAACCACTCTTTGTTGCCACCTGGTGGCACCAGTATGAAACTGCAGCTTGATATGATTGTATTTTAGAAACGGCTCTGATTCTCATCAAAATTTCTTTTTGTTCATTTTACGATAATTTTGGTGAGCCGATGTCCCGTTGAAACGTTACTACATCAACGGTAGTTTGACGTCATCATGTGACATGATATCAGCATTTTGATTGGCTGTGTGATGGCTGATCGGTGTATGGCTGCCAGTGGAAGTTGTTGATGACGTGACTGCTGATGGAAGTGGCATCATGAATTCTGAAGTGTATGGAGCCAAACTATCCACTCAGATTCTGCCAAACTGATAGGAAGGAGCTTCACAGTGCATAATGACCCAAAACATACCGCCAAAGCGACCCAAGAGCTTCTCAAGGCAAAGAAATGGAACATTCCTCAATGGCCAAATCAGTCACGTGACCTCAACCCAAAAGCGTGCTTTTCACTTACTGAAGACAAAACTGAGTGCAGAAAGACCCACAAACAAGCAGCAACTAAATGAGGCTGCAGTAAAGACGTGGAAAAGCATCTCAAGGGAAGAAACTCAGCATTTGGCGATTTGACAGGTTCCAGACTTCAGGCAGTGACTACAAAGGATTTTCATCCAAGTTTTAGGCTGGTATCTCCTTGAGAGACGACTGTTTGGTGACTGTGACGACTAAATTTTTTGACGACTGCCAGACGAATTTGGCCAAGTTTTTTGGTGACATTGGGGCAACATATTTTCCACTTCTTGACGACCGTTTAACGAATTAGACGACTGCTGGGCGTCTTGTTGAAGAATATTTGACGAATATTTGCTAAGCGGCCGTATGTCTGTCATATTCAAGTTGTTAATTAGTGGCTAACCACCGGTGACTGCATTTCGACCACGATCCGACCTTGTAGCAAATGAAGCAAACCGGGCGAACGAAACAGACCGAGGGGGCGACTTGGTAGCGGTCTATTGAAGACTCCTTGGCGAGTAAAAAGACTAGTTGGAGACAAGTTAGTGATAATAAGCAGTCGTTCATTCACCACTAGGGTTTTGACTGTTTTCAAAATCCGCAGGCGAATGAAATCGAGGTGAGCAACTTCTTAGTGAATGTGGAAACTGATTCCGACTGCTTCGAGAATTATTTCAGACTACATTGAGACCAAGAGCCGAATTTAGATGAATGGCCGTTCATCTCGGTCGGTAATCGGTCGCAAGCCCAGTGAGATACCGACTTTAACAATAATCCTTATATTAGTTTGTCCAACTACTTTTGGCCTCAGAAAATGGGGGGGACTGTGTATAAAAATGACTAATTCTTTAATGGTCATTGTAATATTTGTGTTAAACCCGTTGAATTAAAGCTGAAAGTCTACACTTGTTTCCTGATGCAAAAATGATCACTGTCCAAATACTTGTGACCCTAATTATGAATATTCAAAACCTGAGGAAAATATTTCAGTGTAAGAATACTTGCCTCTTGTTATGCAAGTCCAAAAAGTCACTCGCGGGAGCTCACCAGAGCTTTATATGTTAGTGTTGCCTCACTGCAGAAGATGATCCTGTAGATGTGCAATGCATGGTGGGGGAAAAAGATCGGGGCAGAACAACCAATGGGAAATCGACGAGAGTGTGAAAAATCCGTGAACCACCAACACATGCCCCAATGGAAAGAAGCCAGAAGTTGTTTGTCACCAATGAGGGACCAGCGGTGGAGGTATGGCGGTACAGTAGCGGATGACTCTCTGTACCTTAAAGAAACGGCTCAATGAGTGGAGAAACATAATGAATGCCCCCATCCAAGGGGGAGGAGAGGTCACTAAATGGTGTGATGTGTATGAAAATTATATGAATCATATGCTGTGGCCTTTGCAGTCAGCAGATCTCAACCAAATTGAACAGCGACGGGAGATTTTAGGGCAGACAAGCGCCCTCCACCACCATCAAAACTAAATTATGGACTATCTTTCAGAGGAATGCTGTTCCATCCATCAAGTAGAGTTCCAGATGTTCCGTACTTTCTCCAATCCAGCAGTCCCCTTTAGTTTAAGTTCAGGCCTCAACACTCACCTTTGATCCTGACTTTACAGCCCGATCACTTATTTTTGATTGCTGATCTTTGATCCCGATTATTGACCTTTGATCTTGATAATTCATCTTTGATCCTGTTCGCTGCTCTTTTAACCTTGCCAAGAAGGTTATGTTTTCATGGCAGTTTTTCTGTCTGTTGTGCTTTGATCCTGTAATCAGGATCAAAGGAATCAGAATCTTTTACCCTCATCCCTGTACTTTGATGCTGATTGTGTTAATTCTGCAACTAGGACCAGAAGAATCAGGATTAAAGATCAAAGACATGACTTTTAAAAAAGGAATCTGTATCAAAGATCAAGAATCAAAGGCAGGATTTGCACCATGATCTGAACACTCACCTTTGATCCTGACTTTAGATCCTGATCACTTATTTTTGATGTCTGATCTTTGATCCAGATTATTGACCTTTGATCTTGATAATTCATCTTTGATCTTGATCGCTACTCTTTGAACCTTGCCAAGAAGGTTATTTCTTCATGGCAGTTTTTTCTGTCTGTTGTGCTTTGATCCTGTAATCAGGATCAAAGGAATCAGAATCTTTGACCCTTATCGCTGTACTTAGATTCCGATTCCGTTCATTCTGAAATGAGGACCAAAAGAATCAGAATTAAAGATCAAAGACATGATTTTAAAAAAAGGAATCTGAATCAAAGGCAAGATGTGCTCCTTGATCAGGATCAAAAATCAAAGGCAACAGTTATCCTTTGTTCTGAGTCCACACCCAAATTAGTCTTTTCCTTGATCCATGGTCGACGTCGCCAACAGATTTCATTGAAATCCCTTTTATGTCCTGTGGAGACATCCTGCTGAATCACTAACTGCAGTCCTGCCTGATGGTATTAATCAGATTTTGTCCATGTGGTCCTCCAGGTTTATACTGTCGGCCCTCAGTGCCAGCCAGAGAAACGTGGTCAACTGTGCCCTGTGCCACCGGGTGCTGCCAGTGTTCGAACAGTTTCCTTTGGTGGACGGGACTCTGTTTCTCAGCCCTTCACGGCACGAAGAGATCGAGTATGACGTCCCCTGCCACCTTCAAGGTCAGACACAATTTCTTTTTCTTTTTTTCACTCACAATAGTTTAATATATTTACTAATATTTTGCATATAGGGTTAAAAAGGAAGTGTAAAAAGAGACGAAAGCGCAAACACCACAGTTACACAAGAGCCACATTCACATTTGTGCATTTATCATTCTCATGCAAATAGAAACCGGTGAAGGGATGCAAATCATTTTCCATGACAATACAAAGGGAAGTAGGAGAGAATCTGGCATGAAAACCCGTTAAGTTAAAGGTCCGAATTACTCCATGAGACAAAATAATGTGCGTTAGTTTTCCTTGGAAATCCTGTTTGCGCGACAGTTTGCATGTTAAATGCAAGGCAGCCAAGACCCGGTTTCTTCCAGACGACTTATCGTTTTGGACGAGTGGCTACGGCTATTACCTGGGAGCATCCACCAGACTACAGAGCCGCCGTGGCTCCCAGGTTGGGAAGCAGGGCGTCGGCTTATCCGAAGCGAGAAAACGCTTTAAGGTGTGTCGAAGGTGGAATCACAGCCTGACTCTGGCTTCACAAAAGCATTTGTGGTTGGAGTTATTTTGCAGGGTCGAATTTGACAGCACGCCAGCAAACGCCACATCGCAGTATAATCACGGGTACTTTCAGGGGCGTGGCCAGAGGGGGCCGAGGGAAACGTTATTTTGCGATTCCTCTGTATGTACAGCAGAAACTGACAATAAAAGTCGACTCGACTTGAGATGAGCCATCCGCCCTCCTCTTACAAGCACCTCCCCCAGAGCGTGAAGCCGGTATCTTATTGAGAGGCGACTGTTTGGCGACGTTGGGGCGACATATTTTCCACTTTTTGACGACTGTTTAATTAATTAAACGACCTCTGGGCGCCTTGTTGAAGAATATTTGACGAATATTCGCTAAGCGGCCGCATGTCTCGTAATTGAAAGCAACAATAATAGCGTTCATTAATTTTACATGCGTGCACACAGTGAAGCCCCAGCTGGACTGCAGCGCCCCCTGTGAGAGAATCCTGGCTGCGCCCCGACAGTTAAATATTTCCAGCAGCTTGGTGGGATTATTTCTCCCTCCTGACTGATTTTAGTCCGTGTGATTTGCTGTTATAGGAGATAAAAATGCAATAAGTTACACACAGAGGTGGGAAAACTTGATTTTTGGTTCTTCCTCAGTCCAGAGTTTTAGATTTTTTTTTGGGCTGAATAACGGACGTCTCTACATTGAAGACAAACTGAGTAGTGCTTTAATAAATGTACTTATTAGAAGTGTTTATTTCTAACAGGCAGGCTAATGCATCTCTACGCCATCTGTGTGGACTGTCTAGAAGGCGTCCACAAGATTGTCTGCATCAAGTGCAAGTCACGCTGGGACGGGAGCTGGCACCAACTGGGCACCATGTACACCTACGATATACTAGCCGCTTCGCCGTGTTGCCAGGTAAAAACACCGAGGAGCCGTCGTACAGCTGAGGCCAGATGTTTACATACACAGTTCTTCCGACCTCCTGTACTTAAGGACCTACACGTAGAACCGGTGCCTTCTTGTGTTTAAGGTGCACGCAAAACCCCCTCAAAAAAACTTAACCCAAGGCATCCGGAGGAAAGCTGTGGATCTCCACAATTCAGGTTCCTCTTTGGGAGCCATCTCTAAGGCTCCAAGGTACCATGAGCAACTGTATGTTCACCTCACAGAGCTACAGAAGACAAAGGTCCAGACCGTACCCACCTGCTACTTGTGGGATTAAGATTTAAGAAAACAAGTCAATTCTAGGCTTGAGTCTCCCATGTGCCTTCTGGCAAACTGTAGCTAAAGGGGGTAACTCACCTGTGATTTTTTGCATGCGGTAAATTTGTGACCTGAATTTTTGCGACTTTTTCACTTTTTTTAAAGGTAATACATTTAGCCTTTAATATAAAATTATAAACATAAAATTATTATTATTTTATATTTAGCCTTTTTGTGGCGTGCATCGCAAACCTCTCGTCACTACAGGTGACAATTTTGCGGCCATTATGAGAAGGTGGCGCAGTACTTGCGCCCTAAAAGAGACCGATTTGATACTGATTTGCTCCTATTTCACGTCAGAACCTCAATTTTTGCAGTCGCGGGAAATTTTAAGCTCTTTTAAAAATTCCCCACGCAATTTTCAGCAACTTGGAACCGTTCTGCGAGCCTGCGAGAATTTTTTAAAAGTTCAAAATTTCCCGCTTTACTCATGAAATTTTTTTTTGTTAAATTTTTGTTTGTCTCCACAAAATGGTCCTTCAGCCACAGGGTTGATCCGTCTCACTTTGAGGGATTAAATGTGGTGGTGATTTTTCAGGAGCTATGCATCACCCGTTATGGAAAATGTGTGATAGCGTTGCATCCATGGTAGTTTTCTAGCATTATAGCGTCGTCATTATCATTATGCATGGCAGATGAATAGATTTTATTCTCACCTATATAATTAGGTTTAGATTTTTGAATATAAGTTTAGTAATTTTGCCTATTTTTTCATATTTTTGCAACTTAGGGGTAAATAATCTGTCATATAAACTACCACACTGACCCCAGAACCTTCATTTGGGTATCATTGGAAAGAGAAAAGGTTGGAAAACATTTCTATATGTATTATGACTACTGAGCTTCAATGGTTGTGGCACCACAATTAAGAATGAGGGATTGGCTAAAAAATAAATACAAAAAAAAGCATTTTTGTATTAAAAAATGTTGTTTTTTCCCCCCAATATCATTGACACTAGACTAACTGTCCATCCATGGTGCTTTAATCAGCCCCAAAGTGGATTTCCATGCCAAGTTAGGAGCAGGTAGGGGGGAATACTTTCATCCCACAACCAATCATACATCAGCCCGATTTCACAAACGTTTTGCAGAGGTAGGGCTATAAAACTGGTGAAAAAATAAGGACAACTAAAATGGATGCGATGCCATCACATATTTTCCATATCTAGGGATGGATAGCTTCTAGAAAATCATAACGAGATTTAATCCCTCAAAATGAGACTGGTGGCCAAAATTTGGGGGTCTGGCTCCAGGACTAAAAGAGACCAAAAAATTCTGTGCAGATAGGATTTTTTTTTCTTTTTTTAATTTATGCTCTTTGTTCTGTATTTTATGTGTGTGCGTCAAAGGGATGGCATGAGTCTGCATCTGGGGACTGTAGCTGGTCCTCCAGCCTACAGGTAACCCCTTTTAGAGGGCTGGTGGCGGGACTGGTACTCCAACCACCTTAAAACAGTTGTCAGAACTTGGCACCGCAAAAGAAAGTCTCTTGTTTCTGCACACCGTGGACGTACCTCTGCTGTCTCCTGCACAGCGGTGTCCAGGTCCAAACCTGAGGTGACGCCCGGGTGTGCACCTGGAGCATCCTTTGTCTCAGCAAGGATGACCATCTTCCTGTGGAAACATCTGACCCACTGAAAACCGGATTCAGTAAATAAAAGTTGAAATAAATTTCTCTTAATCACTTTTTGAGTAAAAACTCGTCTGGAAATAAACATTTCAAATCAACTTAAAGCTACAGTGTGTAGGATTTAGGGGTGTTTATTAGCAGAAATTAAATATTCATAGCCATCTGTTCATCAGTGCATCATTAATTACCTGCAACAATGAATCGATGTTTTGATGAGCTTAGAATGAGGCCGTCATATCTACATGGGAGCGGGCCCCCCTCATGGTTTCAGTGGTTTCTCCCCGACACGCTGTCTGCTGGTTGCTAGTGCAGGCTAAAGGTGCAGTCGCACCTCGATGTTTGGGCCAACGCAGACGAACATCGGTGTCCGCTAGCCGGCGCTGGGCTCCGCCGTCCTCTGCCATGAAATATCGACCACATCAAAAATTTCAACATGTTTAAAATTCCTCGCCGGTTGCCTACGTGCCTCTGGCTACGTTGGAGACAGCTAATCTCCGCTACGACCAAGTTAGCCTCCGTTAGCATCCGCTAGTCTAAGTTACTGATGCGATCATCATCTGGACGGCGGTGTGTCGACCCCTCTCTCCCGCACATTGCCACGTTGGCAAAAGTCCCGCTTGTTCTAACGGCGCGCTGGCTAACGCGCGCCTCCACTAGCACCACGTTGTGGAACGCCGTGCTGCGTTTGAGGTTCGCTGCCAAACTCCGGGAACGCGAGTTTTGCTGGCATTGCACTGCGATCACCAGACGCTGAGGTAAACGTCAGAGTGCGACTGCGCCTTAACGAGTTTGAGAACCCTCAAACTCAAGGCAAGGGACCATGAATCCCCGTTGCCAAAGAAGCGAAAAACGCGAAGGGAAACAAAACATGCCGTTGCCAGCATGATGTAATCTGCAACCTCACCACTAGATGGCACTAAATCCTACACACAACAAGCTGAATCCATATGGAGTAAAATGCTCCATGCTTCCTGTGTGACTGGGGTTTCCGAGGCGATAGGATCAAATCACTGTTTGGAATTAGACCAATAATGTCGCAAACAGATTTAATTCTCCATTTGTTTTCATGTCTTCTTTCTCTTGTGTGTCCTCAGGCTCGTCTTAACTGTAAGCACTGCGGTAAGCCGGTGGTGGACGTCCGCATAGGAATGCAGTACTTCTCCGAGTACAGCAACGTCCAACAGTGTCCTCACTGTGGCAATCTAGACTATCACTTTGTTAAACCCTTCTCCTCCTACAAAGTACTCGAGGCTTATTGACAAATGTTGTCCATGCATGCTAGTTAAGATGCCTTTGTTCATTTTTTTTTTTTTTTTCAAACAGTCTAGGAAAGATTTTATTTTTCAGGCCTTAAGGTGGTTTTATGTTTTATTTTCAGTATCTTTAAGGTTTTTTTTTGTTTTTTTTTAATGTATAGAAAGTATGATTCTAGTTCAAATAAAAGTTCCAAGATAGTATCGCTGCTGTTACAGAAAGGTGTTGATAAAGTGCAGGACTGACATTTCAGCCGAGCAAATACATTTATCTGTGACAAGTGAATGTATCTGTACACCAAATTCGCTTTTATTTTTTAACAAAAATAAAATACAATAATAAAAAATAAAAAAAATCTCAAAGCAGAGATACGGTTGTGGTCTTAATTTGATACGTTCTTCACATCTGAAACGCCGCGCCTTACGTTTGACACCAATTCATGCAAATTAATTCTAATTCAGTGACACTGCAATATATGATTCTGTCTGGTCTTGACATTTGATTAATTCTGTCCAAAACTGAACCACTTGTACAAAAGTCGTTTTTGCAGTAAGGATACCAAGCGATGAAGCGTTTCAGGTGTTATTTTGTCCCGTTCTTCCTGCAAACGCGTCTTAAAAGTGTGCAACAGTACGGGGTCGTCGTCGGTGCATTTTTCCGTTTCAAAATTCTCCACACATTCTCCATTGTGGACAAGTCGGGACTGCAGGCAGGCCAGTCCAGTACCCGCACCCTCTTCTTCGGCAGCCATGCAGAATGTGGTTTTGCATCGTCTTGTTGGATAATGCATGGACGTTCCCAGAAAAGATGTCGCCTTGAAGGCAGCACATGTTGCTCTAAAATCTCTGTACTTTTCTGCATTAATGCTGCCATCACAGAAGTGGAAATGACCTTTGCTAAGAGCACTGACACAACCCCATACCATGACAGACCCTGGCTTTTCGTCTTTGGTCCGGAGCACATGGCGTCCATTTCTTCCAAAAACTTAACTTATCCAACATGCAGTGGAGCAAATAATCGAATAAAAGCTAAAATCTGGTAATACAAATAACACTGGTACAACAGGTACACCATAAAATGCTACGAGCCAAACAATTTACTAATTATCCTATACAGCTAACATACAGCGTTTTAAAATTCAAACTTTAAACGAAAAAGGCAAATGCTTAATTTTCAGCGGAGGTTTACAGTATGAGTGCCACCATTGGGTAAATGGTCCCCAAACATTTTAAATAATAGCACCAGTAATATGTTGTTTGTCTTTTGACGGCTCCCGGGAGCTCGGTGCCGCCACAGCAGTTCGAGTTCAGATCTGCATTGGGATTTGGCACAACTTTTACACCGGATGTCTTTCATGATGCAACTCCAATTTTACAAGGAGAAACGCGAACGCACGCACACACAGTTGGACTACGGATCACAGCTAAGGAACTGATGAAGTTGTTGGAGGCATCAGATGGAAATCTGACATCATCCACCTTTAAGAAAGCGCTCCATCACCATGGCCAAAAAGACTGCTGACCAAAGAGGAAGACATTACTCTAAAATGGACATAAAAAAAAAGGGCAAGAATGTTTACAGTTGATCAGCAAGATCATTTATGAGAATTTCCTCCATCAGGGCCTTAGTTGTTATCCTGAGGTTCAGTTGGTCCTTTAGAACATAAGTTCATTAATTCCTGGGTGTTAATTCGGGTCTCCTTCCTATATTGTACTAAACTTCCGACATTTTTGTATAAACGACTGTACAATTGCTCGTGGTTCCAAGAATGGGCCCGTTTCCACGGCAGGAACTCGACCTATAGCCCAGGTCTCACTGCGTTTACAGGAACGGCCCTTTCATTGGTCTCCTCCGCCGTGGTGACGAGGCACCGAGCTCGCAGTGACAGCAACATCTAATGCTAGTGAGAGCGAGCAGGCAAAGTTTAACCTTAACGTTAGATGCAAGGCAACATTAAAAAAAGTTTGCTTGCTAGTTGCCGTTAGCATCTAATGTTAGAGGGCTATTCAGAAGGCAAAAGGAGTAATTTGTGCTTTTTAAAAATATGGCTTCCCAGTAGATTGCTAGGTAATGCAAACTCTTAAATTTTCTTTAATTGTTTACCTGACTGCAGACTTATTGATTGCAACGTCCTTTCCACTGCGGCATCCGTCAATGAAAAAAACCCAAAACAAAACAAGCAGCTGGTCTTCTGTCCCCGCGTCGCTGGTGCACCAAGGTCTGTGGTTCCGTTGGTTTTGCAGTCTGACCTTTTACTGTTGTGGTCGCTCACGCTTGTAGTCCTGCATCAATTTTCTCTTTTCTCTCGGCACTTTTTCGCAGCGTGTTCAGACGCTTGTCTACACTGCTCTAACTTTTATCTCGGCGGGTATCCAGGATTTTCTCATTCCTCCTCGAGGATTTGAATCCTCAGTTTTCCTTGTCCGTCACGTGTGGAAACAGGCTTTACTTGTCTGTCCTCGGACAAGACAGTTAATCTGTATTGTCTCAGTCCACCCGGCTGTAAATGGGTACTGGCCTTTGCTGGGGAAGCAACCTGTGATGGACGCGCGTCCAATCCAGGGGGAGTCATAGGTTCGCATCTGCTTCAAACTACGGAATCCAGGGATTAAGCACCCTGGAGCCTCGGGGACAATCTAGGAGACTTACTTCTTTTTGATAGTAGCGATAAATCTTTACAGCAGTTCACCACTATAGCTGGATCAAAGTAAAATTACTTGCAAGTAAAGTACTTGTACAATAAAACTTTTCCAAAGATCCCAGAAAGCTTCATTCCAAAATCCATGGTTCTCATCATGACGTCTTTAAAAAGTTATTAACAAGAGTTAAAAGGGGCGGGGCTCATCTTTGATTACGATATAGTAATCGGTCAAGGAGCGTGTGATTGACAGCTGCTGTT
>OMMV01208838.1:2656-31482 GCA_900302635.1 Chatrabus melanurus | reverse complement strand
ATCTAGTTCCAGAAATATTGTCACTTACGTATTTTAGACAATGACCACTGATTTGACATTGACCTTTGACCTTGACATTACCTGTGTTGTGAGAGGACGGTCCACTAAATTTATCCACCAACACTGATTGAAATTGCTCTTTACAATTTGAAGATATTGCCGTGGACAGACAAACAGAAATTATGCGGCGAGGCTTAAAAGGAAAGGAAAACAAATCAACAAAAAAACATCATGGGTACACAATAGTCTTGCCACCAGAGAACAGATTTCCATAAATTAATTCCAAAGAATACATGAATACATTTTCAGCATTAATGTGTGCAGTGTGATGCTTCATAAGATCTCACAGTTAGCAGTAAAATATTGTTTTTCCAGTTGTTTTTGTTGACGTATCTGTATGCCAAGGAATACAGAATTCAATTACACAATTCAACATATTCACATTTGCGCTCCCATATTGTTTTGTGAGTGTGGTTACTGTGGTTGCCATGGTGACACAGCCAGCTGCAGAGGCAAGATCAAAAAAAGCTGTCAACAGTCAAGTTGGGCAGCAGCAGCAAACAGATGGGCAAGTTCACGAGAGCAGCCGCCACAGTCTCTGAGTACCGGTTTCACTGTCGTCCGCTTCAACACAAGCATTCGCTCACGGCCTGACAGCAGCTTCACTGCTTATTTCATCTTACACTGCCAATGGAGACAAAAGACCTTGAAGGTCTAGTCCCTTTAGATTTTCCACAAAATTGCCAAAATTTACTTTGTGCTGAGAACTAGTTATTATAAAGTACCCTTATTTCTGTTATATCGCTACATTACTGCTGCAGTGGTTATTGTGCTTTTTACAATACAGAACGTTTCCAGTTCAAGACCACCTTTGCCCATTCTCCATGTACATCTGGAGCTGCATCAGGAAGAGCATCCCACATGAAACCTGTGCCAAATTTACATGCTGTGGCAACCCCGAGGAGAAAAATAATGGGAGAAGCCAAAAGAAATTACTATTGCCAATTCCACCTAATTTTACTGTATTGTTGGTAAAGAATTTATTTTTGGGTGGATTCCATGGCAAATATAGTGAGATCTATGTGTGAGATTTTGTAAACAACATAGAGGAAGTGTATGTGTTCATGCGCAAGGTTCGAAGTGTGTGACACTGGGAACTTGAATTTCTTATAATTTGTAAAAATATATGTAATAAACCTACCATCTGCCTGGGTGGTTGCCATCCAGGACCCAAGGTGGTTCCGTGGTGTCATGGATGCAGCGAAGTACGGTACGAGCGCATGCTCCCAGACTTGACTTGACTATGATAAACTGTTAATCTCCCCACTGACCCATTTTACCAAATCAAGTAAAAACGAGTCAAGTCTGGGAGCATGCACTGATGCCGCGCTTTGCCGCATCCACGACACCATGTAAAAACATTATACCTGTAATTAACATTAATATTGACAAATGACACACTAAACCTGCGTGAGTGTTTCCTTACCTGTACAGCAGAATATCCAGCTAAACCTTACTGTGAAATATGCCCAGATTTTATACTGATTTCTTTTAAGTGGGATCTCTGGTCACCTATGTTTGCTGGCATTTCTTTTTGTTTTTGGCATTTTAATTCACAACTGAATGTATACCATGCTTGTTCTGGTCAATGATGCTAACACTAGTATACGCTGACATTTGACCCTTGAACAACACAGGTTCCCAGCATGCCATTCGAGGGTCGGAACCCTAGCTCCCTACATCATCTATGATATCGCCACAGAAAATGTTATGGTGTCTTCTCACCGTATTTTAACCCCATGTGGGTCGAAATTCTAAATTGTTTCCAGACATGGTGAATTTTGATCATACTGGCAATGGGAGATTGTGAATCTTTTATTTGGATACTAAGGAACAAAACTGTAATGGTGCAGAAGAAAATCCTTTGTTATGGTATAAATGGTAAAAAAAAAAAATCTAAAAGGACTACACATGTTTTAAAAAAACGAAAGCTAAAACTTTTGTGAATGAAGCAGTGAAGTAATTGGTTATGGGGAAGTTCCTCCAAAGTGAGGGGTGCTTGAGCATTGTGTTCCTATGGTGATAAACGTGAACTTGTTGTCCGGTACCATCGCATAAACCCTTCAATTACCACCCCACCTCTCAACACCCCCAACGTGCCCCCAGCAGGATATAAGCTTCTGCAGACCGTTAAGCAGAGATGGGCTGACCTAAACCCTCAACAAGCATCCATGCTGGGCACAATTACAGACCACTATCTACTTGTCTGGCCTCTGAGCCCCACCCACACATGCACAGGGGGTCATTACCTCTACCCTCACCGTCAGGCTACTGACATCCTGTCAGTTGCAGCGTATGAGCTGTGGTGTCTACATGTGGTGCAAGTGAGGGATGAAGCCAATGCGCACTTTAACAAAAAAAAAAACTGCGTGTAATATCACAGCAAAAACCAATCACATTTGACGATAATAAAACAGCGATTCAAGCCATAGTTCACTTAATACGTACAGCAGGCATACATGGTGAACTTTACCAGCAGAGAACTGATGAGTAATCCATAATATTGCTGTTGAAGTCTCGTGAATAAAAAAAATAAATAGTGGGATAGAAATAATTGCTACTCAGAACAGAAGCTAAAAATATCCATCGAGCAATAGAGAGGTTGGCTTTTCCGCAGCTCCAGCTTTTTCCTTGGGCTCAGAATGAACCTCCAGCTGTGTCTTGTGCCACCATATGCATGAAAAACGGCCATCAAAGAACATATTTCTTTCATTCCAGGCAATTTCCCTAATCCCTGATGAGCTGCAGGGGAGAGGAAAACATTATGGATGTGGGTTAGCAGGTGGTGAGGAAGGGATTTTGTGGGTAGTGCACGCATGTTTCAGTGTGTGCATAGCAGAATACATTTGCATTATTGCACAGCCATGTTTAATGATTGAACCTTTTTATTTCGTACTTCCGTTTATACTAGTATGTGTGTGTGAGAGTGTGGATGATAGTGTGACACAAACAGGTTGATGGCACCCAGGAGAAACGATAAAAGGGGTCGTGAAGTAGCTCCAAAGGATAAGATTATCCAGTCTTTGACTAAAATTCTTACCACTGGTGTACCCTGCTAAAGACTGCTATCTCAACTGAATGATCACATTTCAGTGTTAAGTGAAAACAACAAGTGACACTCAGACCTGCTCCTTACATGTTTGACACCAAGTAATGTAAACTAATTCTTTGTGATTCTGTGATGTTGTGATATACTAGACCATAAGCCCGTGCCTCTTGACCAAGTTTGACAGTTTGAGCTCACGTGATACGTCCCTGGGATGGACAACATGTAGGCCTTTAAGATGACCAGCGAGTCCTGATGCAAAACTGTGCCCCAGCCGGTAAACATCTGAAATCATGCTTTCCTCTATGTGAAAGAACACCATAAATATCTGTATAGTTGATGGTTGCAGTCTTTCGAAGCTGTCTGTTGACGAATGGAGCGTGGATGGCCTGATTTTATTGTGGATATTGATTGATTTCATAGTGATCAATGCAGAGAGGTGAGGTATGTCTAATAGCTTCCTAGAAAGTGAGGAATGTGTGCCAATCAGCGGAAATGACGTTAATCCAAGATAGTGGAGGCCACTTTTAGCATGGGAAAAAAGAAATATGTAATTATAAGTAATTAGTGGGTTGTTAAGCGCAGGTAAAAATGTCCTCTGACACATCACATGTATGTCAACTATCAGTCTGTGCAATTATAGAAAAGTTGATATTCACATGGCAAAACGTATAGCGGTGGAGAGAAACTTGGTTCCTTCCTTTAGTCCTATAGATGGTTCAATGTGACCTTGACATTTTATAAATTCTGCCAAACTGTTTGAGTTTAACAATTATGGCCTTGAGTTTGACCTTTCAAGCTCATTCAAGGTCAAGGGTCATGTGACCAATAGATAGATGATATAGGACTTCATATAAATGGTTAAAGCCCTTCTAAAGGAAGAATAAATGTGTTCTGAGATTATCACACCACAGAAGGTGTCATTAACTACCCATCACCAAGTCTATTAAATTGGGTTTCAAAAGTGTGAAAATATGACCAGTATATACTCTGCTGTCAAATACTGGAGGCGTGTCCATTGACTGCACTGAAAACACGCCAGATCATGGCATAGGTACTGCCCTCTCTTAACTGTTAAATACCACAATGTTGATCTAAATGCAAAATGGATGCTCCATTCAGTATTGTATGGTACAGCCATACATGTTTGAGCCAACAGAGCCAGAATCAGATTCTCAGGATAAAACTGCAGAAGATAGTGATCTACAACCTCGTTCTTCAGTCAAGACAACAATGGCAATTTATTTTTCACTCATTTATCCAAGTCTGGGTCTGAGCTAGCATGCATGCTAATGTGGTGGCTATAACAGTGTGAGTTGGACTGCAATAAACAAACATGTGGCTTCAATTTAGAAAAATAAACGACAACAAGGCACACTGCATGAGTTGTGAATCACCGTTCTCATTGGCAGTAACTGCAAAGCTGATCAAAGAGAAAACGACCTTGTTTCAGTGTTGACTCCCAGCCAGTTGCTTCACCAAAAGCTTCATGAATCAAAGCTTTTTTTAACAGCTTATTGGAAACTACTGACATCTACTGGGCAAACAATATACAGCACACAACCGTGCTCTTTATTTTTTCTTTCACCAATATCTCATAATAGCCGTTTTAAATGTCCCCCATACATAAACATTGGGCCAAAATGTTGACCTTTGCCTGTGATCTTGACGTTGAACCATTTTTTCTCAAAACCATTTCACATTGTCCTTGGCTGACCCTCACTCATTCCACCAAGCTTGGTCCAAATCGTATCAAAAATCTTTGAGATATTTTGTTCACACAGAGACAGACACACAGTCCCAAAAACAAGACCCCCACCTGCATCACTGCTGCAGGCAAGTGTAAAAAAATATATATATATAATAATAATAAAAGGACAGACTGAGGAAAAAGGCCAATGTATCAGAGAGAATGCATGTTCTCTTTCTTAAACAAACAGTGAAAAATAAACACAGCTAATGCTGTGTCGTGCTTACGCACAATCACCATTGTTTCTTCAACTACTACAGCAGGTGATGGTCCAGTGACTAGTGGCCTTTCTCTCCTATTTCAAGTCGGGGCACCGTGGGGGGAATGCCCGCCAGAAAGCCTAATTTCCCCACGTCACCATCAGCTCGCTTCTGACAGCTCTGAGATGTGGGCTGCAATAATGAGGAACAGCAGCAGCCCACAATGTCAGCGTTTTCCTCTCGGAGCTCTGACAAACCTCTGGGCTGTGGAAGGAGGCGGGGCTGCAGGGCCAAAGATGAGGTGCCAGGAAGGGGCTTGTTACAATTTAATAAGTGTCACTGTAGGGCATTTTGTCAACTGCACAAACATGCTGCAATTTCTGTGCATCTTCTCACGTCAAATGCTGAGAGTTTGGGAAGCAGGAGACAGCATTATTTCTTCCCTGCCCTTTATTTTTCCAGGGAACATCAGGTGAGGTGGTGCTTCTTTTTTCAGCACCTCGACGCTTCACATTCACACAGTCACGTTCACATATGGAGGCGACCTAGTCAAATAATGTTTGACACCAACTCCACAGCTGGGAGTTAAAGTCCCCTCCTCAGTGTATTTGCCACAACAATTCCAGTAAACACTCGCTGCTCAAACTGGGGAACTTTCAGTCTCAAGGCCAAGTCCTTTCAAGTCCTCATGCTGCTTTCAGAGATTCTTCAAGACTGCATGTAATGGAAAAACACAACAATCCTACCTGGGGCATAAGTAGGTCGGTTCATCGAGCGCTAAATTTTTATATTCAAATCAATACTTCAGATTGTCTGCATCTGGTGGGATATGTAGGAGACTGGTTGGCCGGACAAGGATGCGGAGGAGAAGGAGGAGGAGGTGTTGCAGGAGGCGCTGTAATGCTTCACCTGAGGAAGCGATGGTAGATAAGTGCTGTTCCTGCTTGTGCGCTTTGACGCTTTATGCAAAGAAACCTTTGCTCGCCAGAAAACCTCTCATTTCTGAGTTTGGCTTTCCCTTTAAGAGACAGGTGCACTAGAAATGGCAATCAGTTGATTGGCTTTCATGTTACTCCCAAATTGTGCCCATGACTAATTATGTAACTAAAACCCCTTTGTGCCCTGAACCCTACTTTGCTCTCAGAAAATGTAAATTCACTCAAAGTAGTCTTACGCTTGCACTTTAGGCAGTGTACTACAAACAATTAAAATATAGCCTCGTTAGTTATCGGTGTGCATCTCTTCATTATAAAATGATCGGATATGTAACGGATACATGGGCTACGATACAATTCAGGGACAATACTTTTTTTTATTACGGAACGATTCGATTTGGTGTAATACAATGCAACTCGATGGAACTCTTTATTTAACATTCATTTTCCATGATAAATTAGAATAAGCCAAAAGTGGCATTGGTAACCTTCAAATACATATTTCATGAAAAACCAGGGTCATTCTTCAGGTTTTTGCTACTGTGCTGCAAGCATGTTGGTGCTGCCTCTGTTTGTCTTTTGTTCATCCCACTGGGGGCAGCACCACATACAGTAGCACAGCATAAATAGCATAGCAGAACTTTCCCGTTCCGAAGCCGAATGACAGTATTAACAAATTGTGAACCAAACGTAAACATTAAACGGGTAGATTTATCCATTATACCACCGGCCACTGTCGAACATGTTGATTTGGTTTTTACCTCGCAAAGTTAATGTTCATGTGAGCAGTCTCGCGAGAGCCTTTCGCTGACCTTTGAACCTTTACACGAGTTTGAAGATGTGGAAGTAGCAGCATAACAGCTTAACTCAACTGATTTATCACATTAAAATCGAGCCATTGACCAGTTCACAGTACATTTTGATCAATTCAGGGGTCTGTGTATCGATGTAGTCGGGTATCTTTTACTTTAAAATGGATTTCCGATTCATAACAGTTAATTGTTACACCCCGATTTGTAGTTATTTCTCACTGTTGATCATATCAGTGGATTTTTAGCTTTCTGCAGGTGTTATTCAACTCTCCAAAGGTGTAGTTTTAACCATGTCCCTGAGTTGGGCTAGCAATGAGAAAAAGGAGTTCCTGTCACATAAGTTTTCAAATGGTTGTGATTTTACAGTACCGTTGCCTCTCAGTCATAAGGTTGCTGGTTCAGACGCCACCTGATCCCCTTGTTTGTGCAATTCACCAAGTCAATGCTCAAACAATTATGCTTTTATATCCTAACAGTGCTTCAGTACTCTCAATAGTGTTGAAAATCACACTGTAGGAAGTAAAAAAAAAATAAAAAAAAGAACTATGGCATGTTGAAAGTTTATTCTCTATGTTTTGAAGTGTTTTCTCAATTTGCAAGATGTTTTTTGATGCAACTACCTGTTACAAAATAGATGGTGGTGTTGTTCAACCACCGTACTTTTTGGCGAATTTGCTGTGATTGGATTTGATTGGGTGTAAAGGGACATCAAAGTATGGATGATACATTCATTCATTTTCTAAACCCACTTATTCCAGTTAAGGGTCACAGGGGGCTGCAGCCAATCCCAGTGGTCAGTGGGCGAGAGGTGGGGTACACCCTGGACAGGCTATCAGTCTGTTGCAGGGCTGACCTACAGGCAGACAAACACATTCACACTCTCACTCACACCAACGGTCAATTTAGAGTCACCAATTCACCTAACCTGCATGTCTTTGGAAGTGGAAGGAAGCCGGAGCACCCAGATGGAAATGGATGATACAGTAAACTCGCCAAACAGATCTTTTTCAGAGTGCCATACAAAAATAAGTTTACATACACCGCAACCAATACACATGATTCATGTAACAAAACAACAATCAAAACTGGCCTTTGGACTGACCTACTGTTTTAATCCAATGTTGGAACATTAGCTTCAAGGGAGTTTCCATAACTTTCTGGCAAATTATCTTGGCACTGGCAATAAATGGGGGGAGGAGAATTGCTGCGAAAATCTGACTGGCTGACATCCAAGCCTCCTATTCTTTTTTATCTGAACCCCACTCTGCCCTCACACTCTGTCTGGCTGCCTGCCACAGACTGTTTTATTATTCCAACACATTTTCTCCTCAAACTCTTTTCCAGTGCATTTCATTTGGTTCTTCTCTAACACTCTTTGTTGCTGTTATGTGCAGCACTTTTCTATTCTTCTTAACATACCTCCCACAACAAGCTACTCCATTAGCGGTGCAAACAAGGGCGCAGCATGCAGTTTTCCATCCCTGCAGTCATATCTATTAATGTGGAAGTTGTAGGAAGCTTAACATGTGGCATTTTCCAACATGTAATAACATAGTCATTAAAGATCTGACAGTGGAAGTGGAAACAAATTGTACCCTGTTTGATGGATTGGTTCAATTTGCACTCCCTCAGTCTTCACTTGTGTATGAGGAGGATCCCGAGTGTAGGATGGCTGAGCAGCTGGGGTTGCTTAAAGAGCGCATTTTCCATGCTTGCCAGTTCCCCCTTTCCATCGACCACGCAGAAAGTCAATGATTTATGAAGCAAACAAATTTGTAAATGAGCATGCACCACTTTGACATGCAACACCACAAACCTGCTGATGAAAGACAAAAAAAGAGCAGAATGTGCAGCGCACAGCCTGCTGGCTCAACACGTACACACACCTGCCTCTGGGGCTCCAAACCCTCTATGTACCGTGCAATTTGCCATTAAGGAGGTGAAGCAAAATTAAGCATCGCACCAGTCAGGCACAGGTGCGACAACACAATGATCACAGCCCCCACTCCCCGCCAGGGCAGATCTGGGAGCATGCACTGGTGAAGTGCATCACCACATCCACCACACTATGGAACTGCCTTGGGTCCTGGATGGCAACCACCCAGGCAGACAACTGGCCCATCCCTACCTCTCAAAAATAACCATCTATCTGCCACAACCCAATGGCAATGGCATCCACTTGGTCTTCTCCAGCCGCTGCCATCCTCAACACTCAGGCACCTATGTGTTGGATCATCCATAGAGAACCATGCCACATGGCCAAAATGTCAAACCTGATGCTCCCTCATAATGCAAGTGATACTCCTCATCTTAGTCTCCTTAAGTAACCGCTCATTTGATACAAAGTCATTCCAGTGGTACCCAAGGATCCTCTGAAGAGACCTAGTACTAAAGACATCCAGTCATCACCTTAGGTCACTGGTTAGCGTCCAAGTATCACAACCATACAGTAAGACAGGAAGTACTAGGACCCTAAAGACTTGGACCTTCATTCTCCTGCAAAGGTATCAGCATCACCTGTAATAGCAACACCTCTATCCAGAGACCACATGACTCCATTAGTTCTTCCCAGGTGTCTCTCAATCTCATAGGTTGAGGACCCAAAGACATGAATGTCACTGCTGACATAAGTGAATGTCTCCACAAGTTCAAATTGTCGATCTTGTAGAGACACTCCCCACTCCCTGCCGGAAAATTAAATACAAGATATTAACTTAGGCTGGTAGCTCATTGAGAGACGACTATTTGGTGACCTTAACGACTGAATGTTTAGAGCAATGTTTCTCACTGGGCCATGGCCCATTAGAGGGCCATGAATTGTTTTTCAAGTTGAACCTCATTTTTAGTAGGGTACAATATTAATATTATTATTACAATATTAATCTAATCTATGATGGAAATTAGAGGTTTTAAACACCATATAAAACTTATAAACAACAACTGTTAAAATTATAAAGAGTACATGATTCGTTCTAAGGGTGTACTGACACTATGCACTCTGGACTGCGCCCAAGTGCATTATGCCCTCAAAGTCCAGTTTGTTTGACAACTGTGAGTGCTCTGGGCTGTGGCCTGATTTGCAGAGGTGGTCTGGGGCGTGGTCCAGCATGACACTGCCGCAGCCACAGGTAGTGTGATACAGACAAAGCAGGAGCACTGACCTCACATCACTGACACGACTGTTCAATTTAACAATTACTACTAATATTATTACTACTACTTGGATAATTCAGTCAATTCATTCAACATTTGGGTTAAAAACAGGTCTGGTTTCTTACCTTAATTCCTGGGCTCCCATCTATAACCGGGAGCGATGTTGCATTCCATGTAGATTATTAGATTAGAATAGACAAAATAATTGGGGATCTTTTTTAATGGGCCCAGACTAGTTACAAGTATGAATAGGTGGGCCTTAAAGTAGAAAAGGTAGAGAACCCCTGGTTTAGATGACTGCTAGACGAATTTGGCCAAGTTTTTGGTGACATTGGTGCGACATATTTGCCACTTTTTGACACCCGTTTAACGAATTAATTGACCGCTGGACGTCTTGTTGACCAGCGGCCGTATGTCTGTAATCCTCAATTCGTTGATAACTCACTAACAACCAGCGACCGCATTTTGACCATGATCCGACCTTGTAGCAAATGAAGCGAACCGGGCGACTGAAACATACTGGGGGAGGGGGCGACTTGGTAGCGGTCTATTGAAGACTCCTTGGTGAGTAAAAAGACTAGTAAGTGAATAGTTAGAGACAAGTTAGTGAACATAAGCAGTCATTCTTTCACCACCAGGGTTTTGAACATGTTCAAAATCCGCAGGTGAATGAAATCGAGGCGGGCAACTAATTAGCGAATGGGGATACTGATTCCAACTGCTTAAGGTGTAGTCACACTTTGGCGTTTGGGCCAACGTAGGTAAACTTAATTGCATTCGTCTGTGATGGCTAGCCTGTGCTGGCCTTCACCAGCCTTCGCCAGTGTCCGTTGATGAATGGCGACCGCGTCGAAAATTTTCAACATGTTGAAAATATTTTGGCGATTACCGACATACCTGTGGCTTCGTTGAAGACCGGTAGAGAAAGTTATTCTCCGTTACGACCAAGGTAGCATTTGTTAGCTTCTTTATGCTTCCTTAGCATCCGTTACCATCTGGTAGCCAAAGTTACTGGTGCAATCGTCTGTGCTGGGTGCTGCTTCACCCTGCCTGCTCAGAATCACTGGACAGTGGTGTGTCGAACCCCTCTCCCACATGGTGTCACGTTGGCAAAGGTCCCACCTGTTCTAAAGGAGTGCTGGCTAAGGCCAGCCTCAGCTGGGCTCACAGTGGGGAAACCTGTGCTGCGTTTGAGGTTCGCTACCAAACTGCAGGAACGTGATTTTCACTGATGTGTGGCCACTTTTCTCTCCTTTTCACCTCGTTCATCAGTCGCTGGGGTAAACATCATATTGTGACTGTGCCTTTAGAGAATAATTTCAGACTACATTGAGACCAATAGCCAAATTAGACGAATGGCCATTCGTCTCACTCACCAATCGGTCGCAAGCCCAGTGACATGCCGGATTTAACCTCATAAGTGGTTCAGGTAGAGCACAGGCAACACAACATGATTTTGAAGTCAGTTTCAGGTCGACTTGAGGTCGGGCAGGGCCTGTGCTCATTCACACCAAGTGAAAGTAACCGCATTTAGGAATAGCAGCTGCGATCCGTGTGTGTGAGAGACAGAGCTAGGTCAGGGTTCATCCAAACATGTTACAATTTACTAGGCTGAAATATTCTGTAATCACTATGCGTATGCGGTCGAAAAACATGCACAAGTTTGCCGATTTTAACAGCCAGTAAAATATGTGAGCTCGCAACACAGCATAGAGAATCAGAAAGTAAAGTTCGCCTGGAGCTGCAGGCAAACCTTTGTGAATAGAAACATTCTCAACTCCAGTTGACACAGCTTTCACCACATTCTCTATATCTGTCGGTTTATTCTTTTTCTATAAAATACCTATATTAACAGTGAATTTGCTACCTTTTTTCAAAAATTGTCAAAATGTTGCAAAAAAGTAATTCTTGCAAGAATTCACAATTGTGTATGTCTGTTCTCTGCCTATATGTTTGTTCTCCCTCAATACAGCTGTTCTTAAATGTGGGTACAAAAGAGACTGAAAATCACCACAGCATTTTGAGTAATATTGCAAAAAATTGTACTACACTGACCATGACAGATGAAGAGACACTGTTACATGTGTTTCTTCCTTCTAGAATTGATTACTGTAATGTTTTATTTACCGGCCTGTACTGCACGAACATGAGAAGCCTTCAAATGATTCAAAATGTGGCTGTTGAAGTTTTAACAAGGACAAAGAAATTTGACCATATTACTATGGCATTAGCTTCTTTTCACTGGCTCCCTGTGCACACAAAAGCAGCCTTAAAGGTTTCTCATTCTGCTGGTAATAGCGTAGGACTTGTGGGTAGGTGAGTGAGCCCATCCTAGCCAGCTTGTGTAGGCAATAACTCAAAAACAATGAAAGCTATCATCTTGTAACTCACCTAATTAACAGAGCACATAATGAGGATGGATTCATTAGATGGTGTTTAAACTTGGTGCACTACATCAATCGAAAAACCAACTTTGTTTTGCCTGTGTTCTGTGCCATCTGCTGGATGTGGTGCCCACCTTAAACTGAGCATCAACTAAGCTGTCAACCACGGAAAGAAACATGATGATCTATATGTGGCCAAATACAGGGCAAAATATAAAATGGAACAGGAAAGAAAACTGGAATTAAAGATTAGATGGCACGTGTAACTACAAATTGCACTGTAAAAAAATGGGATATTGGCCTGAAGGCCTTGTGTCCCCCCATTGCACGGTGGCTGTGCACTGAATGTATGGAAAGTTATTGCAAGTACCATTATGTACTACTGTCATTTTTGATTATTTTGCTCTGTGACCTTGGAAAGTAGGTCAAGGTCACTCATCATCGAACTCATCCAAGACCTCCATGGGATGCATCTGTGGTATAAATTTGGTGGCCGTGCACTCAAGCTATCAGGAGTTATTGCCAGTACTGCGTTTCACCCGGACGCACGCACGGATGGACAGCATTTCTATGTTCCTCCACTGGGGCAACGGAGGACAATTAGTGATGCAAATGCAAAGCACTGTTTTGTAATGTTTCAAAACATTTGCAACACCTTTGTTTTTAATCACATATCAAAATGAAGATGTGCTAAACACTGAAACCTGCGGGACAGTTCACAAATGTGTATCCATATCAAATTATCAATTTCTTATATAAAAGGCTACAGTCTGCACTGGGTACACCAGGTGCACGTACATTGCTTGTGTAGTTAACATATAAAGTATTTAATGGTAGTATGTCCTCTTATCTCACAGAACTTCTGAAGCCTTATGTACCTTCCTGTTGCTCTGCGTTCTCAAATTGCTGGCTGACTCTATTTCACCTTTTTCACAAAGGTGAAAAAAGTCAGTTGGCTACAGGGTTACATAAATATTATCATTATTCAGTCTGAAAATATTATTTCAGACTGTAAAAATCGTGTACTGTGCCTCCATCTAAAATTGCATCTATAAGTAACTGAAATCACCCATGTTCAGTATTTTAGATTATCAATTTTTAATTTGACAAACAAGCCATCTCATGCTGGCATTTCATCAAGAGAGGAATTGGAGAGGCTATTGCGAGGCAGCGATGGGTAATATGGCAAGAATATCAGTTCAGCTCAGGGAAATCCCTGCAGGGCATAGATATGTGGAAGCTACAGGGAGGTAAAAGCAGGTACTTGGGAATTCAGAAGTCATTTGGTTATGCATGTTATTCAGAGTTAACTTAGACAGCAAGTGATGGCTTGAGGAAAAATAATACTCAAGTGGGATGGCAAGTAGCGGATATGAAGGTAAATTGCTTTTTGGAAACCAGCTAAGGATTTGCAAATGTGGCACAGAAGGGGGAGCAGCTCTCTCTCTCCCCCTCTCCAGCCTAACTCAAAGGTTTTCCTTAGACGAACATCAAGGTCGGGGCCACCAATAGCCTTCCTTCTGAGTCCTCCCTCGTCAACACTGGAACTAATGTGCTTGATCGAGACATGTAATGGTTCCTACAAGTATCAAAGGCCTGCCTCTGGACAGCCCTGTTCCAACTGGGCCCCCACCGGCAAACAACATGGAGGGACAACGGGATTGGGGGGCTCCCTGTGTGTTTAGATCATAGCACAATCACACAGGAAACACAATAGTCTCCAATCACAACAAGAGCCAAATTGAGACGACACAGACCCCACACTGAGATCAATGTCGGATATTATAGCGTGTACTTTTCCAGGCTTCCAATTGAAAGTATTGTTTTGAAACACAACAGCTCACATTGATTTTTATGAGCAGAGTGTAATATGTTTGGATTTTTTTGTTATTTTCCTCATAGATCATTCCTCTCAGAAATATGATGTCTGTCTTGTCAGAACACGAGATCGTGGCTGAAGTGGGGAGAATGTAGAGAGATTTATTATAAAAATCAAAGAGTTGAAAAAATGATGAAAAAGAGGAAGATGGGAATTTCTCCTTCCCTTCTAGGATGTACAATAACCTTTTAAATCACATTTGACATTTTTAAGTAGGCACAGTAGAGATTCTGGCAATATATGAGCTCTGATATTAAAACTGGTTCCTGGCAGTAATATCATTGCTTTGTTTGATGATTTGCAATATAACACCCATCCCCATCTTCCTCAGTCACCATAAAGGCTCCCTCTTTCTCCCTGGAGACCGGCCATTCCCGCCCAGATTTGCCCTGTCCCTGACACTGGTTGCTAATGGTGCCGCTGTCAAGGGAAGGCCAGTAGCAACACAACACAACACAAAACTAAGACCCTTCTGCTGACTTGCTTTTACATATGCACATACTTTATCATCTGAATGGAGGGGATGACGCCTCTTTTTTCTGTGAATTTTAAAGGGCCAACTTTCGATAGATGTCAACAGCAATTGAAGAAATTGGTTATCGTGAGTTTAGGTGGAAACGACAAGTATGCCTACCCTGTTTGATCTGTTTTAGGGGATACTCACACTTGGCAATCCACACCATGCCAGAGCATGTTTGACCCCCAAAGTCTAGTTTGTGTGACTAGTGTGAGTGCTCCATACCGTGCCCAGACACGGTACACTGAACCATGCCTGGGCACGCTTAAAGAGGTGGTCTTGTGGACGGGTCAATTGCCTAAATGCCCCCGTTTGTGCTGACATACTTCCGTTTAAATTTCAGCCACCGCGAACACTTCCGCTAGCCTACACTGAAAAAGCCTACATGAAAAACTTTAAATACCAGAGAACATGTGGCACAACAGCTGAACATTGCTGTGTGCCATTGTGCCAGGCCTCTAGTAAGTACAACAATGTACTTAGTTTCTTCACTTTTCCTGCGGATGAAGAGATAAGGCGTAAGTGGATCACCGCTATCCGCAGGGACAAATTTACCATAACGTCGCACACCCGGGTGTGTAGCCGGCGTTTCAAAACAGAAGACATCCGTGAGCCAGCATCGGAGACAGGACGACAACTGTTAAGAAAGGGAGCTGTTCCAGTATTATTCGAGTGGAATAATTTCTCCCTTCCACTTCCAAAACCGGGGGTTTGGGAGAGATGACAAAGACCACCACCAGAGGATGACATGGAGGTTAACGCACCGGACCATGCACACGTCCCCATGGACCACGACTACACCTTGGGTCCTGATCCTGCAGTACTTGATTTGTTGGTGGAAGAAAATACTTCTCGCCAAGATGAAATTTGCCTGCTGCGACAACAGATCGAGAGTCTTACGCTGAAGCAGAGATTCGGCATTCATCGTTTTAGTGCCTCGGACAAAGATATCCGCTTCTTTACAAGGTACCTTAAGTCAAGTCCAGACAGTTAAGTTAGGCTAGCATAAGTGTGTGTGTGTGTGTGTGTGTGTGTGTGCAGTACGATTTGGGTTTGGGGGCGTGTAATGTATGGAAAGTGCAATATGTCAGGCCAAGAAAGGAAGTACTGGAGCTGGCTGAAATGTCCGGAAACGTCAGAACGGAAGTCCGTGGCATTTAGGGAATTGGACTCGGGTATGGTAAGCATATTTTGTGTTTGCTAACCATGCTGGAGCTCAGGCGTCACATCAATGATCCGACTGTTCCATTTAACAATTACAACTAATCTTATTATTACTACCTGGATAATACAGTCTTCAATTTTTTCAAGAGCAGTTGGGTGAAAAACAGGTCTGGTTTCTCACTTTGATGAACATGAATAGTGGTCAGCAAGCCAAGCGGCAAAATAATTCCTCATCTGCTGCCGCCATAAAAATCTTGTCACATGTGAATGTGTGTCACGACTAACTGATAAATGCTGTATTGCAGAATTTATCATGCAAGGCATGCAAGAAGCCGCTATGGTCCAAAAATGACTCCAAATAAGCCACAACATCAGCAATGTTTCAACGGTGTACTACATTATTGTGTTGTGGGATTAGTGTTGCCAGGTCTGTCTCTTCGCAGAGCTGACCACCAGCCCATCCTCATAAATGGAGACTGTGTGGAAATAGTCCACAGTTTCAAGTTTCTGGGGACCCACATCTTAGACAACCTCTCCTGGACAATGAACACCATGGCCATTGTGAAGAAAGCACAGCGCCTGCACTTTCTGCGGGTCCTCAAAAGAGCTGACCTGTGCACCAAGCTGCTGACCATCTTCTACCATTCGGCCATAGAGAGCATCCTGACATACGGCCTCACAACATGGTATGCGGGCTGCTCAGCTGCTGACTGGAAAGCCCTACAAAGGGTCGTAAAGTCAGCGCAGAAGATCATCGGCTGCCCTCTCCCGTCACTCGAGGACATTGCTGACTCCCGCTACATATCCAGAGCAAAAAACATCATCAAGGACAAATCTCACCCTGGACACTCTCTTTTCAACCTACTGCCCTCAGGCAGGTGCTATAGGTCATTAAAACGAGCACAAACAGACTCTTAAAGAGCTAATACCCCCATGCCATCCAGATTCTTAACAAAAACCTCGAGTGACTGTAACTGTAGCCAACTACCTGCCAGGCCATTTTAATAGATTTTACTCCTTTTTTTCCCCTACATTTGTGTATTTTCACAGATTCCACATATTTTGTTTACATGTGTATATAGGATTGTTTTTTATGTGTATTTCTGTCTATGTGCAAATACGTCAACTGTTTCACTGTGAAAGGGCAACTGCAATCTCACTGTATCGTGTGTATAGTGACAATAAAGGATCTTATCTTATCTGTGGTTTTCCAAATGAAGTGTTGACCTGGGTAAAATTATTTGTCTGTGGGTTGAGCAGACTTATTTTCTATACAAATTTCTGCTGCCTTTGAGCACTTTCAACAATTTTTTTGTTTTGTTTTGTTTTTTTGGTCGTTGGGCTGGTTTTAGATATTTGGCTGGTTTTGTCACAGAGACCTGGCAACTCTGTGTGGGAGAGCGCTTTTTCTCAAAACAAAAGTTATAGTATGTCCTTTTAACAGGACGTGCTCGGGCACAGTACAAGGCAATTGGGCCTAGTGTGAGTATGTTTTATTGAACCATGGTACATTTACTCACACCATGTCCACATTAACATGGCACAATCTGAAGCCACTGCTTATGACTGAAAACTGCATGGGTCCACTCTAACACAACTGCATCAATACTAGTAAGTTATTTCGGCTTCTCCCAATTTCAAGTTTTACACCGGATGCCCTTCCTGATGCAACTCCACATTACATGGACAATGGGCATGGGTGGCCTCGAACCGGGAACCTTCTGCTTTGAAAGTGGTCACACTAACCACTAGACCACCACGCTGCCTATATCTGCATCTATACTAAGCCCTGTCATTTTCTTCTTCACTGTTTCAAGTGCTGTCTAGTGCAGAGCAAGCTCAAACTGTTGATCAGTGCCATCATGTGGCAATAGGTGGATTGACACAGCCCAAAGACTCCCACAATACAAAGTGCTACAACATCATGTACTGTTATTGTGTTCAGAGCATGCAGTTGTTTCTCCATTTTTGTCTCTTTGCAAATTGAGAATTGTTGTTGCATTGCTAATGTTTGCGATAGAGTAATATTGCTGCTGGCGGGCGGACAAAGGAGGAGTGCAAATAAAGCTGGATTCTTCATTAGGACGTACAACAAAGTGGAGGTTTTGTTGCGTGTAACTATGAACAAATTGTCACTATAGCACAGGAGTACCTCCAAAAAAAAAGGAATAGATACTGAAGCGAATGGACTCTATTGACAGAGAACTTTAAAATAACACGGACAGATTAAAAGTTAGCAGAATAACTAACACAATCCATTTCAGAGGGTTTTACCCTTATGATGCAAATGATGACACCATCACCATCATATCTCCTTATCACAGTTACATTTCACAACTAACAGTAATTGTATATTTGAAATTATGCACATTTGAAAGAAAAATTTACATCAATATGTGCGAAATGGCATTTTAAAATAAAAATATACCTTAACTTTGGCATAAAATTTCAAATAATACCACAGGTATGAAATTAAGTTTAAATTTTAAGAGTGATACTCCAAGATTTTTGGAACAGAGTGATTGTGATAGTGTTAGACCAACACATTGTCATTTCATTCATTGTACTTTTATTATAAGTGCATCAACAAGCTGATGCTTGTTGTGCGAATGCTGTTGTGGTGAACAGTATTTTGTAATGTCCCTACATTGGTACGTAGGTGTTTAACCAATCAGAAATCAGCAGTGAAATGGCCCAACCCCTAGGGTGCCATTGGGTCTCATCATAAGTCCATGTCAAACAGAAAATTATACTGGAACTGAAACTACAACTTACCCAACACACATGTTCTAGCTTGGATGACCAAAACAAGTATAGTATTGTGATAGAATTAGCTCCCTATGCTAGCTAATACATGGATATTACATCATATTATTTGCCAATCTTCACAACACTTCCAATTTATTGTTGCTCTTGATGAAGGTTAAGTTAAATTAATTAATCAACACTTGGCTGGGGATGTGTACTGGCAGTGTGAAGTTCACAGTCTGTTAGATGTTGGTGCACAAGGGCAAAACGTCAGACTGCAGAGCAGGTGAGAGACCACAGCCGGAACTGAAAAAGAGACGTAAGAGCAGAGGAGAGATGAAGTTGAGACGCAACACAACAGGATTGTTAATTAGTGCAGCACAAATGTATTCATAATGAGGCCTAATCACCTGAGCATGGCAGTACGCATACGGCAACGGCCGTGCAGCCATACTGCCTGACTGTCCCACAGTGTGGCAGGTACCACAGGGGACAGGAACGCAAAAGAAAGAAACGAGGTTAATAATAATGCAAAATTGAAAAGCAGCATTTCTCTGACTGTCATATGCATGACAGCAGCTGCTCTGTGTTGTGTATATGTCTACTCTCCGGTGGCATAGTTAGGTGTTGTACCTTGGATTAGAGGCTGGTCTAATTGGCCCGTTGGGCACTGAGGAAAGAGTTGGGAACATGGGTGCTGTGACAGCGATTTCCTCAGCAAATAAATTACCCATCCGCTTTCTCCTCCTCACTGCTACATCTAAACAACTCTGCCATTAACACCAAACCTGCCTCGCTCTAAGACATATTTAATAGCAATCATGTGATCGTGGTCATTACATATGGAAGCATCACCTCCCACAGTAATCAAGTCTCAAAGGAAGATGTTACTGCAATCAGACATTTAGGATTCGTGCAGTGTTTAGTACAAAGCAGCAAACAATGAATGAGCATTCATAAAAAATATATCAAGCACTTATGTCTGAGGTATAAAATATAGAGATAAGCAGCTTGTCTTGCTTTCAGGTTAACACAATAACAGTAGATAGAATGAGTTGTTGGTACTCCCACAGGTTTGTCAACATAGTGAAAAATCTGTGGTGAACTAGTGTCAATGAGACAGATGAGGAGGCTTGTCCTCACCTGACAGCTTCTGTTATGTCTGTCCCTGATAAGTGGCACTAGCCAGTCAGGTTAATACTCAGCCTAATTATATTCCTATTTCTACGGAGTCGAGGTTCGATTCCAGATGAGTGCTCCACGTCACCTGTTAGTGTCCTTGGACAAGACCCGTCATTGTCCCAGTCCACCCAGTTGCAAATAGGAACTGGCCTTGGCTGGGGAACTAACCTGTGATGGACTGGCATCCCATCCAGGGGTAGTCATAGACTCTCATCTGCTTCATGCTGCAGTATCCGGCGATAAGTACCGACCCAATGGGTCTCAGGGCCGGTATAGGACTTACTTTCCCTTCCTCCTGATCCCTCTCACAGCTGTTCAGCAGACAGAGAAAGCTACAGTACTTATTCATTTTTGGATAACACAGCTTTACGACCAGCAACCTAATGCATGGAACACACAACGGTCAAGATATTATGTCATCAGGCCAAAGCTGCCTTGCACAGGCAGAAATGTCGACCACAATCTACTACTTAGTAAAAAGGCACGCTGAGATTTAGATTGGATGGGTTCAAATTATACTGAAGAGCTGGCAGCTTAGTTAGAGGGAGGATTACAATCTACTTCATGTCAAGAGCTTTCTGGTTGTAGCATCCACAGGAACACACACACACACGTACACACACACACACACACACACACACATGCAATTACTTTGGTTATCCTCAACAGAATCAGTGCAGGACCTATGGCAAGCAGCCAGCCGCAAAGACTAAAACCATTTTCATAAACCCACACATGCAATCCAGGCCGGAACATGCCAGTATTTTTTAGGAGCATGGTGGTGGTTATGAGAGGAAGAAAAAGGTTAGGGGCATTGACTAGCCTATAACCACGACTGCCAATTAGGAAAGACGGCTATGCTTCGAGCTGATGTCATGTTATTTAAAAAGGTTACTTAACTTGTCACATTCTCAATATGAGAACACTAACAAGTTTTATGAGTTTAGGAAACTATGTATCTGAATGCAAAGCCTATGTATCTATATAGTATATATGCAGATGGGTCTTGTCCATATCCCTCATTTTTGCAACTACAATCGCCATTGTTTTCAGTGTAGCTCGATCTGTTGAAGGTCTAGGTCCTTGGAACATTTTGGTGGCGCTGGGGTGTGCGTGAAGGGGAATATACTGTACATACAAGTAATACAGCTCCGAAGTCAGCTCCGGTGTAGTGCCGCCATCACGCCGTAACTCTGCCCTAAAATCATATTTAATCCCTTTATGCACTGTGTGGAGTCTCTAAGGTGAGTTTTCTATATATATTTAATCGATCAATGGTGTACACTGGGATGAAAAAAGTCCACACATTGTGGTCTGAAGTGAGCTCCCATGTAGCACCACAAATATGGCGTAACTCTTTCATAAAAGCAGCGTAAACCCAGTGTAAACCCCTTTGTGCATAGCATGGAGTGTCTGACCGCACCGTCCGTGAACTAAGTTGACATTCTATAAGCAAACTGATGATTTATACGTTAAATATGTGGAGGAGAGGGAGGGGGAAGGACCTATAGCATTTTGCTAATTTGCTCCCATTGAATGGTGTAAATGTGGCATTATTCCATCATTTCATACAGTAAATGTGTGGATCGTGCGGGGGGGGCAATATTTTGCTTATCTTTGAGATACAGCAATTGGGACAGTGTGACAACACATAAAATCAATATTCCATTCAAAGGGGCATGTCATCTGGACTAACCAATCCAGTCAATGGTTGTGCATAACACAACAGGCCATCTAGTATCAAGTAATGAAAATAGAAATTAAAGCCTAATCTTTCTTAAAAGTAGTTAAAAATATGCACAAGAAAACCTGGTAAACATCTTTAGCTTTTTCACTAATCAGCCCTGGCCCCACCCCACCTCCTCCTGTCTTTCTCTCAGTGGAGCTGCCACTGCCTGGGCCACCATATTGTCATTAAAGACCGTGGCATATAGCAAGGGAGTGCGCAAAACCCCAGAGCCACATCTCAGGAGGCCCAATTGATCCACTGAGAAAGGCGCTGGGTCCCGGCAACAGCACTGCTCACACAAAGGCACAAACAAGCAAAGCTGAAACCCATACATATGCGCGCATTCATTATGTGCATCTTCAAACATAAAGAGGAAAAAACAGATGCTTTTTAAAGATTTCTTTTTATCTTCTGAGACAGACTGTGGAAATGGATCGGTGTACTATTTAGCTCTGCCTAACACCTAAAACTGAATCCTCAGCTGCACATTTTCTTGGAGAAAACCCAAAAATGCTGGTATCAACTAAAATCCCTCCTGCAGGCTTTTTTTTACCAGGCGGGCTTGAGATTAATTGATTCCAAGCCGAATAGTCCGTTAAAGAGAAGGGTTTACGCAGTGGTAGAACACGGCTTCTGTCTGCCTTGAACTATCAGCAGGATCTGCCTCCAGTGGATACTAAAAAAAAAAAAAAAAAAAAAAAAAAAACTGGAGGCAGGGCCGTAAGACAGGGAGGACTATAATCATCTCCTGCATATGTGTGATGTGCGGGAGCAGGGAGATGGGCGGCGGCAGTATCTGGGTGGTCGAAGGGGAGGAAAAGATGAGATGCTGGAAGGCTGAATCCAAACGAGGGGGCTTTTCTGCAGGCTGAAAGAGCCTGTGTGTCTCCCGCAGATGGACTATTGTCTATTGAGTCCAGGGGAGTGGGTGCAGAGATCTTTTCTTGTGTCCAGGGTGGCCAATTCCTTATCCCACAGCGCACCTCTCCATCTCTCCTCAGCCGTGGGCATTGTTAGGCTTTGTTTTGTTTGCTGTTGTTTTGTTCCCTGCTATGTTTCTCACTTTTGTTAACCTTTTCTATTAAAAAAATGTTTTTTTTTTCTTTTAGCAGTGGGGGGGGGATTTTTCTCTGTAAGGGTTTGCTTTGTGTTTTCTGAGGAAAAAGTTAGAAAGCTGGCTGTGACAGAAGAAGACTGCTGAGCCTAGCTGTTCCAGCTGGCTCCGTAGCTGTCCCTCCCTAAGGACTGAATGTAAAGATCACCACATAAATCACCAGCCACCCAAACAGGCAGTGACAGAAAAAGCCATCAGACAATACGACTGATTACAACAGAGCCCATCATCCATACGCACCATCATCTACCTTCTATATATGATGCCAGGAAAAATCAACCATTTCACAAGTCTACAAAAACAAGGAGACAGACAGTGGGAGTATTTTTTTTTTTTTTGATGAAAGACATGAGAGGGTCATTGCATACCTTGTGTGCACATATATTTCAGGACATATCGTCATACAACGTATTCTCATGATGTGTTTTGTATGATATGATACGAAAAGTTAAGTGTGATATTTCATGGATATTCCTATGAATTAAAACGCGCATACGCAACACGTTTTTGACATTTAATGATCACAAACGCACGTTAGGGTTATGGTTAAGGTTAGGGTTAGACTAACAATAAGTATAAGAGGAATTTCCACCATTTTTTCACCCATTGGAAAATCCGCCTTCTTGTTTTCGGTGACATCATCACAGCCACCTGGCTGAGGAATATATGAGATATGTACAAATTTTGGCGCATTACTTTTCATATGTTTTGCTGCAAATTTTTTGTGAGGATAACCTGCATCATAATGTTGCAGAGCAGGTAGCTCAGTGGGATAAGGAATTGGCTGACCAATATGTAAACCTGAGTTTGACTACTGGTCTCACTACCTGTCTGTGTCCTTGGACAAGACACTTGATCTGCAGTGTCTCAATACACCCAGGTGTAAATGGATACCAGCCTTGGCTGGGGAAGTAACCTGTATTGGACTGGTGTCCCATCCAAATGGAGTCACAGACTTTCATTCACTTCACGCTATGGAATCCGAAGATAAGCTCCTGCATCAATGGACCTTAGGACCCATATAGAATATAGGATAATAATGTCACACATACCATTTGATTACCAAGGAATTACTAATTGATACAAATAAATAAATGGACTGCATTTCTATTGTGCTTTTCCATCTAACAGATGCTCAAAGCGCTTTACAGTGATGCCTCACATTTACTTCCGCAGCCAAGGACAGTACCCATTTTTACACCTGGGTGGACTGAGACAATGTAGATTAAGTGTCTTGTCCAAGGACACAGACAGGTAGCATGAACAGGATCCGAACCCAGGTCTACATATTAGCAGACCAGCTCCTTATCCACTGAGCTACCTGCTCTACTATGTATATAATCTTTACATTATCTTTCTAGGCCTATTGGTTGCAGAAACATCCTGAAAAATGTGTTTTTCCGACTATATTTCTGACAAATTCAAGGAGAATACAGTAGCGCGAGTGGTTAGCATGCTTGCCTCCCAAACAGAAGGTTCTTGATTCGAGGCCACCTGTGCCACATTCTCCATGTACATCTGCAGTTACGTCAAGAAGGATAGTCGGCATGGAATTAGTGTCAAATCAACATGTAGATCCATTCTGGATAGGCTGTGGTGATGCCGAGCAAAGGGGGAGAAACCCAAGGAAATGACCATTTCTGCATGATGCTGTCCTTTGGTAAATCTGCTTTATAAGATACTCTCCTGGAAGAAATATTTCTTCCAAGTTTGGTCAAATTCTGCTGACACGTTTCTGAGTTAATATGTATATAGGCACACACATACACATCAAGAGCAATTAGACTACCCTACATTGTCGCCAGCGCATAGGATAACTAGAGAGAACAAAAAACAATACAGCTACATAAAATATGGCTTCTTTTAAACTGTGAACCTGAAAAAGATGTCGTCACTGTGCCCTATATTCTTCTCAGGGCATTATAGAGAGTTCTGTCTTTACTTCAGCCATATGGTAACATTTTCCTGGCCTTTTGTGGTTTTAGTCTTGCTCTGTTTAAGTCATTAATTACATCATTATTCTGAAGACAAGAATTTCAGGATCATTCAGAGGGATCCCTCACCACACTCGGAAACATTTCCAGGAAGACCAAACGCATATTAAGCCAAAATCCTTCAACTCCCCACGTTTGGGTCAAACAGCCAAAAAAACTGGCAGGACTTCACAGGATGTTCTGATGGAATGTTGGTGGGTAACCTAACCAAACCCCCCATACTGGCCAAAAATCAAAAAGTCACTGACAAGCAGGATGTTATGGTGTTATGAGGTGGGCATCTTAAAAGGTACCCTATATTATCTTGAAACAATCCTGGAGTGCACCAGGAAAACGCAGAGTAGAGAAGTTTGCTTTATAAAAAGACTAGCATTATTTATGACTCGCTATAAAGGCTGTAGTTAATTACAGTGTTTTAGACTTATAAATTACAGATTGTGGAGCTCCTGGTATAATTAGAACAGCGAAGGCATGGACTGGACTCGGTCTCTGGGTTAGGAGGTGGAGAGAAGCTAGGAGGAAGGGCTGCTGGAAGAAGCCGCCTCTACTGATGTGGTGAAGCCAGGCCCTGAACACATCACCACACAGGGGCCCTGCCTGCTGCATGTGGCAACACTGGACTGCTCTCCACATAAGGTTCCTTAATGCTTATCCACTTTGTCTTTTGCAAAATTGGGACCACTGCAGCATCTTCTATGCACCATGACACCAGTGTTTCTTGTCTTTTACAATGAGCAAATAGTTGTTTATTTTATTTTATGCTCTTTCTTTTAACAAAGTCCTTCTTTTGATTGAAGGAAACAGCAGGTCAGTGTCACATATCTGAGTTATTGATTGTGTTTGTGCAGGGGCTCACAAGGGCAGAGACAGACTGACAGAGAGACGGTGGGATGCTAAAGAGGGTTAATCCTGGTCATCCGTTCATGCTCATTAGCTGAATTATCAATGGTCTTTAGCAAAGCAGTCCTGCAACGTGTGTGGACAAAGAGTGGCCTCAGAGTATCATGGGAGATCTCCCAATAGTCAGGGCATGCCCTGAGGATGTTCCTAATGTCAAAGGTCAAGTCAATGTCCTGCCTTAATGCACTTTGTAACTATATCATTGAAGGCATCAGGGAGATTTTGGATTGGGCAATGATATATGTCAGAGCAACAAAACCTGTGAATAACAGAAAAAAAAATGTATTTACATATATATATATATATTAGGAGGAAGGTAGAAGGCAGTAATAATGGTGTAAAGGTTAGACAGGTTGCTGGTTTGGTCCCTGGACTGGTAGCTAAATCTGTGTGGGCAAAGTGAAAGAAGAGTGGGAGAAAATGACCTGAAACTACAGAACCATGTACTAAAGTACTGTGAAAAAGTTTCTGCCCCCTTGAGCTTTTGAACATTTAATTTTTTTATTTTTATGACATCAATTTGAAAACAAGTTTCTTTATATTGAAATTTCTAAAATTATGTCCTCTAAACTCACAATTTCAAAGGTTAAGTCACACATAGAAAACATTTTGGGCTGGGTCTGCAAAAAGGAGAGAAACCACAAGATTTGAAAATACTTAAAAAAAAAAAAAACCACTGCATTGCATCATACTTTGGAGGATGTGTACTGTGAGGCCTGATTTTTACTTTATGAGACAAGCATGCAATGCAGAGGATGAAGACAACTGTGGCAAACATCGACGGGTGTCACCACTACATTTGTGGGCAGTTCCATTGATTGCAAACTGGGTAAGGGTCAGGTCTCGGAGCATGCATACACCACACTACATAACCACCCTGTGTCCTTATCGTCACCCTTTCAAAAGCAGACCACCAGCTCATCCTCACCTCCCAAAAGTAGCTATCTATCTTCTGCAGCCAGGTGATACATCGGTTCCAATAGCTGGGGTCCTCCGCACCGAGGCACCTCCATGCTGGATCATGTTTAGAGAAATGTGTCACATGGCTTTAGTGTCATAACTGATGTTCCCTCAGAAAGCGCCAGATGAGACTTACTACTTGCATTATAAGTTACCACAAATTTGATGCAAATTCATTTCAGCTGTTTCTACGGTGAGACTTTGTTCCAAAGACATCCAGTCTGGATGGACCTTAGGTCAATGGTTAGAGTGGAAATCTTACAGCCATACAGTAAGACGGGAAGCACCAGCACCTTAAAGATTTTGACCTTCGAGTTTCTGCAAAGGTATCAGCATTGCCAAACACCTCTGACCACTCTTCTCAGACATCTCTAGACATCATATGCAGAGTTCTAAAAGACATGAGTGTCACTGCTGAGATAAGTGAGTATCAACGGCACTGCATAGCAGACAAATTCTTAAACAATGTGAATGCAACTGGAATGATACAACTATGCTTTGATCCATTGTTTTAATGAAGACAACGGGGGAATGAATGTGAATGTTCTCCAGCAAGGATAAGAAAAACATCTTCTGTGTTTACTGTTTCATCTGAGAGAGAAGAAACATTTCAAGTCACTTTGATGAGTAACTGGTAAATTTGGTGAAAAAGCTTTCTTCTTCTATTTCTGGATATATTACCGAATTGCATTGTCTTCCAGGACCACCACAAGCTGGCTGCTGAAGTGCAGTCTTTGTGCACAGCAGGCATATGGATTGGCACTGTTTGATCCAACCACATTGCCATATGTATGAAGTAAAAACCAGTCATGGCAGTCCTCCGAGTCTTAAAATGTGTGTGCTTTGTGCAGGAACTGAAGCCCATCTGAGTCTCTCTGCGGCAAATGAGCCAGTCGAGAGGCTGACCTTGCCGTTTCTGTTTGATCGAATTTAGGCTGAGTGCTGAAGTTTGAGAAGTAGGTGTGATGTTACACCAGCACCTCACACTTAAGCAAAGCTGAGAAGAAAGACCCTCAGGTGGATGAAGGTGTAAAGCCACTACACGGGTCTGCAGGCCATCATTACAGGCTTAGTATAAGACTCAAGTAAAACCAACGATTTTGCCTTGTTTGGACCAAGCATTAAAAAAAACAAAAACCTTCAAACAAAATTACAGTTTTCATCTGTTAATAAATGACTACTGGCAAGTGCCAATACATTACAAATGTTTGAAGTCATTCCAGAAGCTTGATTTTTATCCATTCATATTTTTTCAATACAAACCCAGTTATCTGGGTGAGCACTGAATCAATAAGCAGCATAATTTAACAGATGCAAGACAGCGGGATGACACTGTGTGTCAGAGCGAAAAGGCTTCAGTCCTCTCTGAGTGGAAAGGAGCCCTAATCAGTCGTCTTCTCCAACGGTGTAGAGACACCTCTCTTATAACCATATCATTACTGTGGAGGAATTCAGGAGGAGGATGGGTGCATTAGCTACTGGGGCAGTATCGCCAAAGACAGATGCCAGCCAATGTCGCAGATGTCCCCGCCGTTTGCATCCTCCAGCCCTCACCCATATTCATCTGCAATTATTTACCCTGGCCCCGGGCTACAGGCCCGTTCTCATTAGGGGCACTGACAGGTCCTGTCCTCTCCCTGATCCCTCATCATTACAGCATGTAAATCTCCCTGTCAAACACACACACACACACACACACCCACATGCACATCAGCTGTAGGGCTCTCCACATTCACCTGAGAAATAGGAGCTACTAACCCCAGGACCTGGAAGAAAGGTTGGGTTCATGCATACGATAAACATGAATGAGGTTAGTGTTCCGACAGAGACATAAACGGAGTGAAAATATGGCAACTGTGCAGCACTGTTAAATGCAATGAGAATAAAAGTAGTTTTTGCTCATAAATGAAACTGTAATTTATATGTGCACTGTTGTAAAATGATTAAATAGGGTCGTGCATAAATAAACACACGTGCAACAAAGAAGCCACGGCGACAGTGAGTGCCTGTAAAGAGAAGCAAGAGAAACAAAAGCAGTGAATCTGGAGGGCAAGCATCTGGTGGGTCCTGACTGGATTGGTGCACTACTGCTGCTGCATGTATAATTTACACTAGCCCTCTCCTTTCCTTTCCTTTCCTCCAGCCATGTAAACGAGCCCAGACACAGCATATGGAGACAAGGATAGCAGGGAGGAGGAGATTACGAAGAGGGAGAAAGAGAAATATATGAGTGGAAAACAAAGGTGGGAAGGCGAAATTAGACACTAAAGGCAAGGGGAGGAAATAACAGGTACGGGGG